>CM029472.1:36384410-36451600 GCA_017140325.1 Eucalyptus leucophloia subsp. euroa
AAATATTTGAGACATTCGAATGAGATTTTCGGCAAAAAGCCCGAAAAACGGCTCACCGTCATATCGTCAAGGGTCTCCTACTCAAAATCAAGGCAAAAGTGCACATAAATTGGCAAAAAATTAGCTATAGCGACGTTTCTCTGTTTTTCTGCGCGCTTCTTTCCGTGGCCTACAACAGAAATATTTGAGACATTCGAATGAGATTTTCGGCAAAAAGCCCGAAAAAACGGCTCACCGTCATATCGTCAAGGGTCTCCTACTCAAAATCAAGGCAAAAGTGCACATAAATTGGCAAAAAATTAGCTATAGCGACGTTTCTCTCGTTTTTCTCGCGCTTTCGTTCCGTGGCCTACAACGGGAAATATTTGAGACATTCGAATGAGATTTTCATCAAAAAGCCCGAAAAAACCGCTCACCGTCATATCGTCAAGGGTCTCCTACTCAAAATCAACGCAACAGTGCACATAAATTGGCAAAAAATTAGCTATAGCGACGTTTCTCTTTTTTCTCGCGCAGTTTCTGTTCCGTGGCCTACAACAGAAATATTTGAGACATTCGAATGAGATTTTCGGCAAAAAGCCCGAAAAACGGCTCACCGTCATATCGTCAAGGGTCTCCTACTCAAAATCAAGGCAAAAGTGCACATAAATTGGCAAAAAATTAGCTATAGCGACGTTTCTCTTTTTTCTGCGCGCTTTTCTGTTTCCGTGGCCTACAACAGAAATATTTGAGACATTCGAATGAGATTTTCGGCAAAAAGCCCGAAAAACGGCTCACCGTCATATCGTCAAGGGTCTCCTACTCAAAATCAAGGCAAAAGTGCACATAAATTGGCAAAAAATTAGCTATAGCGACGTTTCTCTTTTTTCTTCGCGGTTTTTCGTTCCGTGGCCTACCACAAGAAATATTTGAGACATTCGAATGAGATTTTCGGCAAAAAGCCCGAAAAAACGGCTCACCGTCATATCGTCAAGGGTCTCCTACTCAAAATCAAGGCAAAAGTGCACATAAATTGGCAAAAAATTAGCTATAGCGACGTTTCTCTTTTTTCTCGCAGTTTCTTTCCGTGGCTACAACAGGAAATATTTGAGACATTCGAATGAGATTTTCGGCAAAGCCCGAAAAAACGGCTCACCGTCATATCGTCAAGGGTCTCCTACTCAAAATCAAGGCAAAAGTGCACATAAATTGGCAAAAAATTAGCTATAGCGACGTTTCTCTTTTTTCGTGCGCTTTACGTTCCGTGGCTTACAACGGGAAATATTTGAGACATTCGAATGAGATTTTCGTCAAAAAGCCCGAAAAAACGGCTCACCGTCATATCGTCAAGGGTCTCCTACTCAAAATCAAGGCAAAAGTGCACATAAATTGGCAAAAAATTAGCTATAGCGACGTTTCTCTCGTTTTTTCTCGCGCAGCTTTTCCGTGGCCTACAACAGAAATATTTGAGACATTCGAATGAGATTTTCGGCAAAAAGCCCGAAAAACGGCTCACCGTCATATCGTCAAGGGTCTCCTACTCAAAATCAAGGCAAAAGTGCACATAAATTGGCAAAAAATTAGCTATAGCGACGTTTCTCTTTTTTTCTGCGCGTTTCTGTTCCGTGGCCTACAACACAGAAATATTTGAGACATTCGAATGAGATTTTCGGCAAAAAGCCCGAAAAAACGGCTCACCGTCATATCGTCAAGGGTCTCCTACTCAAAATCAAGGCAAAAGTGCACATAAATTGGCAAAAAATTAGCTATAGCGACGTTTCTCTCGTTTTTTTCTCGCGCGCTTTCTTTCCCGTGGCCTACAACAGAAATATTTGAGACATTCGAATGAGATTTTCGGCAAAAAGCCCGAAAAAACGGCTCACCGTCATATCGTCAAGGGTCTCCTACTCAAAATCAAGGCAAAAGTGCACATAAATTGGCAAAAAATTAGCTATAGCGACGTTTCTCTGTTTTTTCTGCGCAGTTTTCTATTCCGTGGCCTACCACAGGAAATATTTGAGACATTCGAATGAGATTTTCGGCAAAAAGCCCGAAAAACGGCTCACCGTCATATCGTCAAGGGTCTCCTACTCAAAATCAAGGCAAAAGTGCACATAAATTGGCAAAAAATTAGCTATAGCAACGTTTCTCTTTTTTTTCGCGCTTTTCTGTTCCGTGGCCTACAACAGAAATATTTGAGACATTCGAATGAGATTTTCGGCAAAAAGCCCGAAAAACGGCTCACCGTCATATCGTCAAGGGTCTCCTACTCAAAATCAAGGCAAAAGTGCACATAAATTGGCAAAAAATTAGCTATAGCGACGTTTCTCTTTTTTTCTCGCGCAGTTTTTTCCGTGGCCTACAACAGAAATATTTGAGACATTCGAATGAGATTTTCGGCAAAAAGCCCGAAAAAAACGCTCACCGTCATATCGTCAAGGGTCTCCTACTCAAAATCAAGGCAAAAGTGCACATAAATTGGCAAAAAATTAGCTATAGCGACGTTTCTCTGTTTTTCTGCGCAGTTTTTCGTTCCGTGGCCTACAACAGAAATATTTGAGACATTCGAATGAGATTTTCGGCAAAAAGCCCGAAAAACGGCTCACCGTCATATCGTCAAGGGTCTCCTACTCAAAATCAAGGCAAAAGTGCACATAAATTGGCAAAAAATTAGCTATAGCGACGTTTCTCTGTTTTTCTTCGCGCAGTTTCTTCGTTCCGTGGCCTACAACAGGAAATATTTGAGACATTCGAATGAGATTTTCGGCAAAAAGCCCGAAAAACGGCTCACCGTCATATCGTCAAGGGTCTCCTACTCAAAATCAAGGCAAAAGTGCACATAAATTGGCAAAAAATTAGCTATAGCGACGTTTCTCTTTTTTCTTCGCGCGTTTCTATTCCGTGGCCTACAACAGAAATATTTGAGACATTCGAATGAGATTTTCGGCAAAAAGCCCGAAAAAACGGCTCACCGTCATATCGTCAAGGGTCTCCTACTCAAAATCAAGGCAAAAGTGCACATAAATTGGCAAAAAATTAGCTATAGCGACGTTTCTCTGTTTTTCTGCGCAGTTTCTATTCCGTGGCCTACAACAGGAAATATTTGAGACATTCGAATGAGATTTTCGGCAAAAAGCCCGAAAAACGGCTCACCGTCATATCGTCAAGGGTCTCCTACTCAAAATCAAGCCAAAAGTGCACATAAATTGGCAAAAAATTAGCTATAGCGACGTTTCTCGTTTTTCTCGCGCGTTTCTTCGTTCCGTGGCCTACACAGAAATATTTGAAACATTCGAATGAGATTTTCGGCAAAAAGCCCGAAAAACGGCTCACCGTCATATCGTCAAGGGTCTCCTACTCAAAATCAAGGCAAAAGTGCACATAAATTGGCAAAAAATTAGCTATAGCGACGTTTCTCTGTTTTTCTGCGCAGTTTCTGTTCCCTGGCCTACCACAGGAAATATTTGAGACATTCGAATGAGATTTTCGAAAAGAAGCCCGAAAAAACGGCTCACCGTCATATCGTCGAGGGTCTCCTACTCAAAATCAAGGCAAAAGTGCACATAAATTGGCAAAAAATTAGCTATAGCGACGTTTCTCTCGTTTTTTCTCGCGCTTTTCTATTCCGTGGCCTACAACAGAAATATTTGAGACATTCGAATGAGATTTTCGGCAAAAAGCCCCAAAAACGGCTCACCGTCATATCGTCAAGGGTCTCCTACTCAAAATCAAGGCAAAAGTGCACATAAATTGGCAAAAAATTAGCTATAGCGACGTTTCTCTGTTTTTTCGCGGTTTCGTTCCGTGGCCTACAACAGGAAATATTTGAGACATTCGAATGAGATTTTCGGCAAAAAGCCCGAAAAACGGCTCACCGTCATATCGTCAAGGGTCTCCTACTCAAAATCAAGGCAAAAGTGCACATAAATTGGCAAAAAATTAGCTATAGCGACGTTTCTCTGTTTTTCTGCGCAGTTTCTGTTCCGTGGCTTACAACAGGAAATATTTGAGACATTCGAATGAGATTTTTGGCAAAAAGCCCGAAAACACGGTCACCGTCATATCGTCAAGGGTCTCCTACTCAAAATCAAGGCAAAAGTGCACATAAATTGGCAAAAAAATAGCTATAGGGGCGTTTCTCTGTTTTTCTCGCGCAGCTTAGCTATTCCGTGGCCTACACAACAAAATATTTGAGACATTTGAATGAGATTTTCGGCAAAAAGCCCGAAAAAACGGCTCACCGCCATATCGTCAAGGATCTCCTACTCAAAAACAAGGCAAAAGTGCACATAAATTGGCAAAAAATTAGCTATAGCGACGTTTCTCTGTTTTTCTTCGCGTTTCTTCTTCCGTGGCCTACAACAGGAAATATTTGAGACATTCGAATGAGATTTTCGGCAAAAAGCCCGAAAAAACGGCTCACCGTCATATCGTCAAGGGTCTCCTACTCAAAATCAAGGCAAAAGTGCACATAAATTGGCAAAAAATTAGCTATAGCGACGTTTCTTTGTTTTTCTTCGCGCAGCTTTTATTCCGTGGCCTACAACAGAAATATTTGAGACATTCGAATGAGATTTTCGGCAAAAAGCCCGAAAAAACGGCTCACCGTCATATCGTCAAGGGTCTCCTACTCAAAATCAAGGCAAAAGTGCACATAAATTGGCAAAAAATTAGCTATAGCGACGTTTCTCTGTTTTTCTGCGCAGCGCTTTCTATTCCGGCCTACAACAGAAATATTTGAGACATTCGAATGAGATTTTCGGCAAAAAGCCCGAAAAAACGGCTCACCGTCATATCGTCAAGGGTCTCCTACTCAAAATCAAGGCAAAAGTGCACATAAATTGGCAAAAAATTAGCTATAGCGACGTTTCTCTCTTTTTTTCTCGCGCGTTTTCTATTCCGTGGCCTACAACAGAAATATTTGAGACATTCGAATGAGATTTTCGGCAAAAAGCCCGAAAAACGGCTCACCGTCATATCGTCAAGGGTCTCCTACTCAAAATCAAGGCAAAAGTGCACATAAATTGGCAAAAAATTAGCTATAGCGACGTTTCTCTTTTTTTTCGCGCTTTCTTCCGTCCGTGGCCTACCACAGGAAATATTTGAGACATTCGAATGAGATTTTCGGCAAAAAGCCCGAAAAAACGGCTCACCGTCATATCGTCAAGGGTCTCCTACTCAAAATCAATCGAAAAGTGCACATAAATTGGCAAAAAATTAGCTATAGCGACGTTTCTCTCTTTTTCTGCGCAGGTTCTGTTCCGGGGCCTACCACAGGAAACATTTGAAACATTTGAATGAGATTTTCGGCAAAAAGCCCGAAAAAACGGCTCACCGTCATATCGTCAAGGGTCTCCTACTCAAAATCAAGGCAAAAGTGCACATAAATTGGCAAAAAATTAGCTATAGCGACGTTTCTCTGTTTTTTTTCGCAGTTTTCTTTCCGTGGCCTACAACACAGAAATATTTGAGACATTCGAATGAGATTTTCGGCAAAAAGCCCGAAAAACGGCTCACCGTCATATCGTCAAGGGTCTCCTACTCAAAATCAAGGCAAAAGTGCACATAAATTGGCAAAAAATTAGCTATAGCGACGTTTCTCTGTTTTTCTGCGCAGCTTCTGTTCCGTGGCCTACAACAGGAAATATTTGAGACATTCGAATGAGATTTTCGGCAAAAAGCCCGAAAAAACGGCTCACCGTCATATCGTCAAGGGTCTCCTACTCAAAATCAAGGCAAAAGTGCACATAAATTGGCAAAAAATTAGCTATAGCGACGTTTCTCTGTTTTTCTGCGCAGTTTTTATTCCGTGGCCTACCACAGGAAATATTTGAGACATTCGAATGAGATTTTCGTTAAAAAGCCCGAAAAAACGGCTCATCGTCATATCGTCAAGGGTCTCCTACTCAAAATCAAGGCAAAAGTGCACATAAATTGGCAAAAAATTAGCTATAGCGACGTTTCTCTTTTTTTTCGCGCTTTCTGTTTCCGTGGCTACTACAGGAAATATTTGAGACATTCGAATGAGATTTTCGGCAAAAAGCCCGAAAAAACGGCTCACCGTCATATCGTCAAGGGTCTCCTACTCAAAATCAAGGCAAAAGTGCACATAAATTGGCAAAAAATTAGCTATAGCGACGTTTCTCTGTTTTTCTTCGCGCAGTTTTATTCCGTGGCCTACAACAGAAATATTTGAGACATTCGAATGAGATTTTCGGAAAAAGCCCGAAAAACGGCTCACCGTCATATCGTCAAGGGTCTCCTACTCAAAATCAAGGCAAAAGTGCACATAAATTGGCAAAAAATTAGCTATAGCGACGTTTCTCTGTTTTTTTTCGCGCGCTTTCTTCCGTTCCGTGGCCTACAACAGAAATATTTGAGACATTCGAATGAGATTTTCGGCAAAAAGCCCGAAAAAACGGCTCACCGTCATATCGTCAAGGGTCTCCTACTCAAAATCAAGGCAAAAGTGCACATAAATTGGCAAAAAATTAGCTATAGCGACGTTTCTCTTTTTTTCTCGCGCAGCTTTCTGTTCCGTGGCCTACAACAGGAAATATTTGAGACATTCGAATGAGATTTTCGGCAAAAAGCCCGAAAAAAATTTGAGGGCTCACCGTCATATCGTCAAGGGGGTCTCCTACTCAAAATCAAGGCAAAAGTGCACATAAATTGGCAAAAAATTAGCTATAGCGACGTTTCTCTCGTTTTTCTGCGCGCTTTCTATTCCGTGGCCTACAACAGAAATATTTGAGACATTCGAATGAGATTTTCGGCAAAAAGCCCGAAAAAACGGCTCACCGTCATATCGTCAAGGGTCTCCTACTCAAAATCAAGGCAAAAGTGCACATAAATTGGCAAAAAATTAGCTATAGCGACGTTTCTCTTTTTTTTCGCGCGTTTTCTTTCCGTGGCCTACAACAGAAATATTTGAGACATTCGAATGAGATTTTCGGCAAAAAGCCCGAAAAAACGGCGGCTCACCGTCATATCGTCAAGGGTCTCCTACTCAAAATCAAGGCAAAAGTGCACATAAATTGGCAAAAAATTAGCTATAGCGACGTTTCTCGTTTTTTTCTCGCGTTTTCTATTCCGTGGCCTACAACAGGAAATATTTGAGACATTCGAATGAGATTTTCGGCAAAAAGCCCGAAAAACGGCTCACCGTCATATCGTCAA
This sequence comes from Eucalyptus leucophloia subsp. euroa, assembly GCA_017140325.1. NCBI lineage: Eukaryota > Viridiplantae > Streptophyta > Magnoliopsida > Myrtales > Myrtaceae > Eucalyptus > Eucalyptus leucophloia. Next base: position 36,391,569 of record CM029472.1, read on the forward strand.
GGGTCTCCTACTCAAAATCAAGGCAAAAGTGCACATAAATTGGCAAAAAATTAGCTATAGCGACGTTTCTCTGTTTTTCGCGCGGTTTCTTTCCGTGGCCTACAACAGGAAATATTTGAGACATTCGAATGAGATTTTCGGCAAAAAGCCCGAAAAACGGCTCACCGTCATATCGTCAAGGGTCTCCTACTCAAAATCAAGGCAAAAGTGCACATAAATTGGCAAAAAATTAGCTATAGCGACGTTTCTCTCGTTTTTTCTCGCGCAGTTTCGTTCCGTGGCCTACCACAGAAATATTTGAGACATTCGAATGAGATTTTCGGCAAAAAGCCCGAAAAAACGGCTCACCGTCATATCGTCAAGGGTCTCCTACTCAAAATCAAGGCAAAAGTGCACATAAATTGGCAAAAAATTAGCTATAGCGACGTTTCTCTTTTTTCTCGCAGTTTCTATTCCGTGGCCTACAACAGGAAATATTTGAGACATTCGAATGAGATTTTCGGCAAAAAGCCCGAAAAAACGGCTCACCGTCATATCGTCAAGGGTCTCCTACTCAAAATCAAGGCAAAAGTGCACATAAATTGGCAAAAAATTAGCTATAGCGACGTTTCTCTGTTTTTTCTGCGCTAGTTTCTATTCCGTGGCCTACAACAGGAAATATTTGAGACATTCGAATGAGATTTTCGGCAAAAAGCCCGAAAAAACGGCTCACCGTCATATCGTCAAGGGTCTCCTACTCAAAATCAAGGCAAAAGTGCACATAAATTGGCAAAAAATTAGCTATAGCGACGTTTCTCTCGTTTTTCGCGCGGTTTCGTTCCGTGGCCTACAACACGGAAATATTTGAGACATTCGAATGAGATTTTCGGCAAAAAGCCCGAAAAACGGCTCACCGTCATATCGTCAAGGGTCTCCTACTCAAAATCAAGGCAAAAGTGCACATAAATTGGCAAAAAATTAGCTATAGCGACGTTTCTCTGTTTTTCTCGCGCAGTTTTGTTCCGTGGCCTACAACAGAAATATTTGAGACATTCGAATGAGATTTTCGGCAAAAAGCCCGAAAAAAAACGGCTCACCGTCATATCGTCAAGGGTCTCCTACTCAAAATCAAGGCAAAAGTGCACATAAATTGGCAAAAAATTAGCTATAGCGACGTTTCTCTTTTTTTTTTTCGCGCGTTTCTATTCCGTGGCCTACAACAGAAATATTTGAGACATTCGAATGAGATTTTCGGCAAAAAGCCCGAAAAAAACGGGCTCACCGTCATATCGTCAAGGGTCTCCTACTCAAAATCAAGGCAAAAGTGCACATAAATTGGCAAAAAATTAGCTATAGCGACGTTTCTCTCTGTTTTTCTTCGCGCAGTTTCTATTCCGTGGCCTACAACAGAAATATTTGAGACATTCGAATGAGATTTTCGGCAAAAAGCCCGAAAAACGGCTCACCGTCATATCGTCAAGGGTCTCCTACTCAAAATCAAGGCAAAAGTGCACATAAATTGGCAAAAAATTAGCTATAGCGACGTTTCTCTGTTTTTCTGCGCGGTTTCGTTCCGTGGCCTACAACAGAAATATTTGAGACATTCGAATGAGATTTTCGGCAAAAAGCCCGAAAAAACGGCTCACCGTCATATCGTCAAGGGTCTCCTACTCAAAATCAAGGCAAAAGTGCACATAAATTGGCAAAAAATTAGCTATAGCGACGTTTCTCTGTTTTTCTCGCGCGGTTTTTTCCGTGGCCTACCACAAGAAATATTTGAGACATTCGAATGAGATTTTCGGCAAAAAGCCCGAAAAAACGGCTCACCGTCATATCGTCAAGGGTCTCCTACTCAAAATCAAGGCAAAAGTGCACATAAATTGGCAAAAAATTAGCTATAGCGACGTTTCTCTGTTTTTTCTTCGCGCTTTTGTTCCGTGGCCTACACAAAAGAAATATTTGAGACATTCGAATGAGATTTTCGGCAAAAAGCCCGAAAAACGGCTCACCGTCATATCGTCAAGGGTCTCCTACTCAAAATCAAGGCAAAAGTGCACATAAATTGGCAAAAAATTAGCTATAGCGACGTTTCTCTTTTTTTCTTCGCGCGCTTTCTTTCCGTGGCCTACAACAGAAATATTTGAGACATTCGAATGAGATTTTCGGCAAAAAGCCCGAAAAAACGGCTCACCGTCATATCGTCAAGGGTCTCCTACTCAAAATCAAGGCAAAAGTGCACATAAATTGGCAAAAAATTAGCTATAGCGACGTTTCTCTTTTTTCGTTTTTCTCGCGCGCTTTTCTATTCCGTGGCCTACCACAGAAATATTTGAGACATTCGAATGAGATTTTCGGCAAAAAGCCCGAAAAAACGGCTCACCGTCATATCGTCAAGGGTCTCCTACTCAAAATCAAGGCAAAAGTGCACATAAATTGGCAAAAAATTAGCTATAGCGACGTTTCTCTTTTTTCTCGCGCGTTTTGTTCCGTGGCCTACAACAGAAATATTTGAGACATTCGAATGAGATTTTCGGCAAAAAGCCCGAAAAACGGCTCACCGTCATATCGTCAAGGGTCTCCTACTCAAAATCAAGGCAAAAGTGCACATATAAATTGGCAAAAAATTAGCTATAGCGACGTTTCTCTGTTTTTCTGCGCGCTTTACTTTCCGTGGCCTACACAACAGAAATATTTGAGACATTCGAATGAGATTTTCGGCAAAAAGCCCGAAAAACGGCTCACCGTCATATCGTCAAGGGTCTCCTACTCAAAATCAAGGCAAAAGTGCACATAAATTGGCAAAAAATTAGCTATAGCGACGTTTCTCTGTTTTTCTGCGCAGTTTTTGTTCCGTGGCCTACAACAGGAAATATTTGAGACATTCGAATGAGATTTTCGGCAAAAAGCCCGAAAAAACGGCTCACCGTCATATCGTCAAGGGTCTCCTACTCAAAATCAAGGCAAAAGTGCACATAAATTGGCAAAAAATTAGCTATAGCGACGTTTCTCTTTTTTTCTCTTTCGGTTTTTTCCGTGGCCTACCACACAACGAAATATTTGAGACATTCGAATGAGATTTTCGGCAAAAAGCCCGAAAAAACGGCTCACCGTCATCTCGTCAAGGGTCTCCTACTCAAAATCAAGGCAAAAGTGCACATAAGTTGGCAAAAAATTAGCTATAGCGACGTTTCTCTGTTTTTTCTTCGCGCGCACTTCGTTCCGTGGCCTACAACACAGAAATATTTGAGACATTCGAATGAGATTTTCGGCAAAAAGCCCGAAAAAAACGGCTCACCGTCATATCGTCAAGGGTCTCCTACTCAAAATCAAGGCAAAAGTGCACATAAATTGGCAAAAAATTAGCTATAGCGACGTTTCTCTTTTTTTCGCGCTTTCTTCCGTGGCCTACACAGAAATATTTGAGACATTCGAATGAGATTTTCGGCAAAAAGCCCGAAAAAACGCTCACCGTCATATCGTCAAGGGTCTCCTACTCAAAATCAAGGCAAAAGTGCACATAAATTGGCAAAAAATTAGCTATAGCGACGTTTCTCTGTTTTTCGCGTTTCTTTCCGTGGCTTACAACAGGAAATATTTGAGACATTCGAATGAGATTTTCGGCAAAAAGCCCGAAAAAACGGCTCACCGTCATATCGTCAAGGGTCTCCTACTCAAAATCAAGGCAAAAGTGCACATAAATCGGCAAAAAATTAGCTATCGCGACGTTTCTCTGTTTTTCTGCGCAGTTTCTGTTCCGTGGCTTACAACAGGATATATTTGAGACATTCGAATGAGATTTTCGGCAAAAATCCCCGAAAAAACGGCTGACGGTCATATCGTCAAGGGTCTCCTACTCAAAATCAAGGCAAAAGTGCACATAAATTGGCAAAAAATTAGCTATAGCGATGTTTCTCTTTTTTCTTCGCGGTTTTTTCTTCCGTGGCCTACACAGAAATATTTGAGACATTCGAATGAGATTTTCGGCAAAAAGCCCGAAAAAACGGCTCACCGTCATATCGTCAAGGGTCTCCTACTCAAAATCAAGGCAAAAGTGCACATAAATTGGCAAAAAATTAGCTATAGCGACGTTTCTCTTTTTTCTTCGCGCAGTTTGTTCCGTGGCCTACAACAGAAATATTTGAGACATTCGAATGAGATTTTCGGCAAAAAGCCCGAAAAAACGGCTCACCGTCATATCGTCAAGGGTCTCCTACTCAAAATCAAGGCAAAAGTGCACATAAATTGGCAAAAAATTAGCTATAGCGACGTTTCTCTTTTTTTCTGCGCAGTTTCTGTTCCGTGGCCTACAACAGGAAATATTTGAGACATTCGAATGAGATTTTCGGCAAAAAGCCCGAAAAAACGGCTCACCGTCATATCGTCAAGGGTCTCCTACTCAAAATCAAGGCAAAAGTGCACATAAATTGGCAAAAAATTAGCTATAGCGACGTTTCTCTGTTTTTCTGCGCGTTTTATTCCCGTGCCCTACAACAAGAAATATTTGAGACATTCGACTGAGATTTTCGTCAAAAAGCCCGAAAAAACGGCTCACCGTCATATCGTCAAGGGTCTCCTACTCAAAATCAAGGCAAAAGTGCACAAAAATTGGCAAAAAATTAGCTATAGCGACGTTTCTCTTTTTTCTTCGCGCGTTTCTTTCCGTGGCCTACAACAGGAAATATTTGAGACATTCGAATGAGATTTTCGGCAAAAAAAAAAGCCCGAAAAAACGGCTCACCGTCATATCGTCAAGGGTCTCCTACTCAAAATCAAGGCAAAAGTGCACATAAATTGGCAAAAAATTAGCTATAGCGACGTTTCTCTGTTTTTTTCTCGCGCAGTTTCTGTTCCGTGGCCTACAACAGAAATATTTGAGACATTCGAATGAGATTTTCGGCAAAAAGCCCGAAAAAACGGCTCACCGTCATATCGTCAAGGGTCTCCTACTCAAAATCAAGGCAAAAGTGCACATAAATTGGCAAAAAATTAGCTATAGCGACGTTTCTCTCGTTTTTCGCGCGCTTTTTCTTTCCGTGGGCCTACCACAGGAAATATTTGAGACATTCGAATGAGATTTTCGGCAAAAAGCCCGAAAAAACGGCTCACCGTCATATCGTCAAGGGTCTCCTACTCTCAAAATCAAGGCAAAAGTGCACATAAATTGGCAAAAAATTAGCTATAGCGACGTTTCTCTTTTTTCGCGGTTTTTGTTCCGTGGCCTACCACACCACAGAAATATTTGAGACATTCGAATGAGATTTTCGGCAAAAAGCCCGAAAAAACGGCTCACCGTCATATCGTCAAGGGTCTCCTACTCAAAATCAAGGCAAAAGTGCACATAAATTGGCAAAAAATTAGCTATAGCGACGTTTCTCTCGTTTTTCGTTTTTCGCGTTTTTTTATTCCGTGGCCTACAACAGGAAATATTTGAGACATTCGAATGAGATTTTTGCAAAAAGCCCGAAAAAAAACGGCTCACCGTCATATCGTCAAGGGTCTCCTACTCAAAATCAAGGCAAAAGTGCACATAAATTGGCAAAAAATTAGCTATAGCGACGTTTCTCTGTTTTTTCTTCGCGTTTTCGTTCCGTGGCCTACACAAAAATATTTGAGACATTCGAATGAGATTTTCGGCAAAAAGCCCGAAAAAACGGCTCACCGTCATATCGTCAAGGGTCTCCTACTCAAAATCAAGGCAAAAGTGCACATAAATTGCAAAAAATTAGCTATAGCGACGTTTCTCTGTTTTTCTTCGCAGTTTCTTTCCGTGGGCCTACAACAGAAATATTTGAGACATTCGAATGAGATTTTCGGCAAAAAGCCCGAAAAAACGGCTCACCGTCATATCGTCAAGGGTCCTACTCAAAATCAAGGCAAAAGTGCACATAAATTGGCAAAAAATTAGCTATAGCGACGTTTCTCTTTTTTTCTGCGCGTTTTTTCCGTGGCCTACAACAGGAAATATTTGAGACATTCGAATGAGATTTTCGGCAAAAAAGCCCGAAAAAAACGGCTCACCGTCATATCGTCAAGGGTCTCCTACTCAAAATCAAGGCAAAAGTGCACATAAATTGGCAAAAAATTAGCTATAGCGACGTTTCTCTGTTTTTTCGCGCGCTTTTCTTTCCGTGGCCTACAACAGAAATATTTGAGACATTCGAATGAGATTTTCGGCAAAAAGCCCGAAAAAACGGCTCACCGTCATATCGTCAAGGGTCTCCTACTCAAAATCAAGGCAAAAGTGCACATAAATTGGCAAAAAATTAGCTATAGCGACGTTTCTCTTTTTTTCGCGCTTTTTTGTTCCGTGGCCTACAACAGAAATATTTGAGACATTCGAATGAGATTTTCGGCAAAAAGCCCGAAAAAACGGCTCACCGTCATATCGTCAAGGGTCTCCTACTCAAAATCAAGGCAAAAGTGCACATAAATTGGCAAAAAATTAGCTATAGACGTTTCTCGTTTTTTTTTCGCGCGTTTTCGTTTCCGTGGCCTACACAGAAATATTTGAGACATTCGAATGAGATTTTCGGCAAAAAGCCCGAAAAAAAACGGCTCACCGTCATATCGTCAAGGGTCTCCTACTCAAAATCAAGGCAAAAGTGCACATAAATTGGCAAAAAATTAGCTATAGCGACGTTTCTCTGTTTTCTGCGCGGTTTCTATTCCGTGGCCTACCAGGAAATATTTGAGACATTCGAATGAGATTTTCGGCAAAAAGCCCGAAAAAAACGGCTCACCGTCATATCGTCAAGGGTCTCCTACTCAAAATCAAGGCAAAAGTGCACATAAATTGGCAAAAAATTAGCTATAGCGACGTTTCTCTTTTTTCTTCGCAGTTTTATTCCGTGGCCTACAACACAGAAATATTTGAGACATTCGAATGAGATTTTCGGCAAAAAGCCCGAAAAAACGGCTCACCGTCATATCGTCAAGGGTCTCCTACTCAAAATCAAGGCAAAAGTGCACATAAATTGGCAAAAAATTAGCTATAGCGACGTTTCTCGCTTTTTTCGCGCGTTTTCTTTCCGTGGCCTACACAGAAATATTTGAGACATTCGAATGAGATTTTCGGCAAAAAGCCCGAAAAAACGGCTCACCGTCATATCGTCAAGGGTCTCCTACTCAAAATCAAGGCAAAAGTGCACATAAATTGGCAAAAAATTAGCTATAGCGACGTTTCTCGTTTTTTTCGCGGTTTACGTTCCGTGGCCTACAACAGGAAATATTTGAGACATTCGAATGAGATTTTCGGCAAAAAGCCCGAAAAAACGGCTCACCGTCATATCGTCAAGGGTCTCCTACTCAAAATCAAGGCAAAAGTGCACATAAATTGGCAAAAAATTAGCTATAGCGACGTTTCTCTGTTTTTCTGCGCAGGTTCTGTTCCGTGGCCTACAACAGGAAACATTTGAAACATTCGAATGAGATTTTCGGCAAAAAGCCCGAAAAAACGGCCCACCGTCATATCGTCCAGGGTCTCCTACTCAAAATCAAGGCAAAAGCGCACAAGAATTGGCAAAAAATTAGCTATAGCGACGTTTCTCATTTTTTCTTCGCAGTTTCTGTTCCGTGGCCCACAACAGGAAATATTTGAGACAGTCGAATGAGATTTTCGGCAAAAAGCCCGAAAAAACGGCTCACCGTCATATCGTCAAGGGTCTCCTACTCAAAATCAAGGCAAAAGTGCACATAAATTGGCAAAAAATTAGCTATAGCGACGTTTCTCTTTTTTTTCTCTCGCGGTTTTTGTTCCGTGGCCTACAACAACAGAAATATTTGAGACATTCGAATGAGATTTTCGGCAAAAAGCCCGAAAAACGGCTCACCGTCATATCGTCAAGGGTCTCCTACTCAAAATCAAGGCAAAAGTGCACATAAATTGGCAAAAAATTAGCTATAGCGACGTTTCTCTGTTTTTCTTCGCGCTTTTTTTTCCGTGGCCTACAACAGAAATATTTGAGACATTCGAATGAGATTTTCGGCAAAAAGCCCGAAAAAACGGCTCACCGTCATATCGTCAAGGGTCTCCTACTCAAAATCAAGGCAAAAGTGCACATAAATTGGCAAAAAATTAGCTATAGCGACGTTTCTCTCGTTTTTCTCGCGTTTCTGTTCCGTGGCCTACAACAGGAAATATTTGAGACATTCGAATGAGATTTTCAGCAAAAAGCCCGAAAAAACGGCTCACCGTCATATCGTCAAGGGTCTCCTACTCAAAATCAAGGCAAAAGTGCACATAAATTGGCAAAAAATTAGCTATAGCGACGTTTCTCGTTTTTCTCGCGCAGTTTCTATTCCCGTGGCCTACAACAGAAATATTTGAGACATTCGAATGAGATTTTCGGCAAAAAGCCCGAAAAAACGGCTCACCGTCATATCGTCAAGGGTCTCCTACTCAAAATCAAGGCAAAAGTGCACATAAATTGGCAAAAAATTAGCTATAGCGACGTTTCTCTGTTTTTTCTGCGCGCTTCGTTCCGTGGCCTACAACAGGAAATATTTGAGACATTCGAATGAGATTTTCGGCAAAAAGCCCGAAAAACGGCTCACCGTCATATCGTCAAGGGTCTCCTACTCAAAATCAAGGCAAAAGTGCACATAAATTGGCAAAAAATTAGCTATAGCGACGTTTCTCTGTTTTTCTCGCGCTTCGTTCCGTGGCCTACCTACACGGGAAATATTTGAGACATTCGAATGAGATTTTCGGCAAAAAGCCCGAAAAAACGGCTCACCGTCATATCGTCAAGGGTCTCCTACTCAAAATCAAGGCAAAAGTGCACATAAATTGGCAAAAAATTAGCTATAGCGACGTTTCTCTCGTTTTTTTCGCGCGCGTTTCTTTCCGTGGCCTACCACAGGAAATATGTCAGACATTCGAATGAGATTTTTGAAAAGAAGGCCGAAAAAACGGCTCACCGTCATATCGTCAAGGGTCTCCTACTCAAAATCAAGCCAAAAGTGCACATAAATTGGCAAAAAATTAGCTATAGCGACGTTTCTCTGTTTTTTTCGCGCTTTCTATTCCGTGTCTTACAACGGGAAATATTTGAGACATTCGAATGAGATTTTCGGCAAAAAGCCCGAAAAAAAGGCTCATCGTCATATCGTCAAGGATCTCCTACTCAAAAACAAGGCAATAGTGCACATAAATTGGCAAAAAATTAGCTATAGGGTCATTTCTCTGTTTTTCTGCGCAGCTTCTATTCCGTGGCCTACAACAGGAAATATTTGAAACATTCGAATGAGATTTTCGGCAAAAAGCCCGAAAAAACGGCTCACCGTCATATCGTCAAGGGTCTCCTACTCAAAATCAAGGCAAAAGTGCACATAAATTGGCAAAAAATTAGCTATAGCGACGTTTCTCTTTTTTTCGCGCGCGTTTTCTGTTCCGTGGCCTACAACAGGAAATATTTGAGACATTCGAATGAGATTTTCGGCAAAAAGCCCGAAAAAACGGCTCACCATCATCGTCAAGGGTCTCCTACTCAAAATCAAGGCAAAAGTGCACATAAATTGGCAAAAAATTTGCTATAGCGACGTTTCTCTGTTTTTCTGCGCAGTTTCTGTTCCGTGGCCTACAACAGGAAATATTTGAGACAGTCGAAGGAGATTCTCGGCAAAAAGCCCGAAAAACGGCTCACCGTCATATCGTCAAGGGTTTCCTACTCAAAATCAAGGCAAAAGTGCACATAAATTGGCAAAAAATTTGCTATGGCGATGTTTCTCAGTTTTTCTGCGCGCAGTTTTATTCCGTGGCCTACAACAGGAAATATTTGAGACATTCGAATGAGATTTTCGGCAAAAAGCCCGAAAAAACGGCTCACCGTCATATCGTCAAGGGTCTCCTACTCAAAATCAAGGCAAAAGTGCACATAAATTGGCAAAAAATTAGCTATAGCGACGTTTCTCTGTTTTTTTCTGCGCGGTTTTTTTTCCGTGGCCTACAACAGAAATATTTGAGACATTCGAATGAGATTTTCGGCAAAAAGCCCGAAAAAACGGCTCACCGTCATATCGTCAAGGGTCTCCTACTCAAAATCAAGGCAAAAGTGCACATAAATTGGCAAAAAATTAGCTATAGCGACGTTTCTCTGTTTTTCTTCGCGCGTTTTTACGTTCCGTTGCCTACCACAAGAAATATTTGAGACATTCGAATGAGATTTTCGGCAAAAAGCCCGAAAAAACGGCTCACCGTCATATCGTCAAGGGTCTCCTACTCAAAATCAAGGCAAAAGTGCACATAAATTGGCAAAAAATTAGCTATAGCGACGTTTCTCTATTTTTCTGCGCGGTTTACTAAATTCCGTGGCCTACAACAGGAAATATTTGAGACATTCGAATGAGATTTTCGAAAAGAAGCCCGAAAAAACGGCTCACCGTCATATCGTCAAGGGTCTCCTACTCAAAATCAAGGCAAAAGTGCACATAAATTGGCAAAAAATTAGCTATAGCGACGTTTCTCTGTTTTTCTGCGCAGTTTCTGTTCCGTGGCCTACAACAGGAAATATTTGAGACATTCGAATGAGATTTTCGGCAAAAAGCCCGAAAAAACGGCTCACCGTCATATCGTCAAGGGTCTCCTACTCAAAATCAAGGCAAAAGTGCACATAAATTGGCAAAAAATTAGCTATAGCGACGTTTCTCTTTTTTCTGCGCGTTTTCTGTTCCGTGGCCTACCACAAAAAATATTTGAGACATTCGAATGAGATTTTCGGCAAAAAGCCCGAAAAAACGGCTCACCGTCATATCGTCAAGGGTCTCCTACTCAAAATCAAGCCAAAAGTGCACATAAATTGGCAAAAAATTAGCTATAGCGACGTTTCTCGTTTTTCTTCAAAGTTTATTCCGTGGCCTACAACACAGAAATATTTGAGACATTCGAATGAGATTTTCGGCAAAAAGCCCGAAAAACGGCTCACCGTCATATCGTCAAGGGTCTCCTACTCAAAATCAAGGCAAAAGTGCACATAAATTGGCAAAAAATTAGCTATAGCGACGTTTCTCTTTTTTTCTGCGCGCTTTTCGTTCCGTGGCCTACCACGGAAATATTTGAGACATTCGAATGAGATTTTCGGCAAAAAGCCCGAAAAAAAAAATTAGGCTCACCGTCATATCGTCAAGGGTCTCCTACTCAAAATCAAGGCAAAAGTGCACATAAATTGGCAAAAAATTAGCTATAGCGACGTTTCTCTTTTTTTCGCGCAGTTTATGTTCCGTGGCCTACAACAGGAAATATTTGAGACATTCGAATGAGATTTTCGGCAAAAAGCCCGAAAAAACGGCTCACCGTCATATCGTCAAGGGTCTCCTACTCAAAATCAAGGCAAAAGTGCACATAAATTGGCAAAAAATTAGCTATAGCGACGTTTCTCTGTTTTTTCTTGCGCGTTTTTCTTTCCGTGGCCTACAACAGGAAATATTTGAGACATTCGAATGAGATTTTCGGCAAAAAGCCCGAAAAAACGGCTCACCGTCATATCGTCAAGGGTCTCCTACTCAAAATCAAGGCAAAAGTGCACATAAATTGGCAAAAAATTAGCTATAGCGACGTTTCTCTGTTTTTTCTTCGCTTTATTCCGTGGCCTACAACAGAAATATTTGAGACATTCGAATGAGATTTTCGGCAAAAAGCCCGAAAAAACGGCTCACCGTCATATCGTCAAGGGTCTCCTACTCAAAATCAAGGCAAAAGTGCACATAAATTGGCAAAAAATTAGCTATAGCGACGTTTCTCTTTTTTTTCTGCGCAGTTTTCGTTCCGTGGCCTACACGAGAAATATTTGAGACATTCGAATGAGATTTTCGGCAAAAAGCCCGAAAAAACGGCTCACCGTCATATCGTCAAGGGTCTCCTACTCAAAATCAAGGCAAAAGTGCACATAAATTGGCAAAAAATTAGCTATAGCGACGTTTCTCTGTTTTTCTCGCGGTTTTACTTTCCGTGGCCTACAACAGGAAATATTTGAGACATTCGAATGAGATTTTCGGCAAAAAGCCCGAAAAAACGGCTCACCGTCATATCGTCAAGGGTCTCCTACTCAAAATCAAGGCAAAAGTGCACATAAATTGGCAAAAAATTAGCTATAGCGACGTTTCTATAGCGACGTTTCTCTTTTTTTCTCGCAGTTTTTTAGCTTCCCGTGGCCTACAACAGAAATATTTGAGACATTCGAATGAGATTTTCGGCAAAAAGCCCGAAAAAACGGCTCACCGTCATATCGTCAAGGGTCTCCTACTCAAAATCAAGCCAAAAGTGCACATAAATTGGCAAAAAATTAGCTATAGCGACGTTTCTCTGTTTTTCTTCGCAGTTTTTGTTCCCTAGTCTACGACAGGAAATATTTGAGACATTCGAATGAGATTTTCGAAAAGAAGCCCGAAAAAACGGCTCACCGTCATATCGTCGAGGGTCTCCTACTCAAAATCAAGGCAAAAGTGCACATAAATTGGCAAAAAATTAGCTATAGCGACGTTTCTCTGTTTTTCTGCGCGTTTCGTTCCGTGGCCTACAACAGGAAATATTTGAGACATTCGAATGAGATTTTCGGCAAAAAGCCCGAAAAAACGGCTCACCGTCATATCGTCAAGGGTCTCCTACTCAAAATCAAGGCAAAAGTGCACATAAATTGGCAAAAAATTAGCTATAGCGACGTTTCTCTGTTTTTCTGCGCGCGTTTTTTCCCGTGGCCTACAACAGAAATATTTGAGACATTCGAATGAGATTTTCGGCAAAAAGCCCGAAAAAACGGCTCACCGTCATATCGTCAAGGGTCTCCTACTCAAAATCAAGGCAAAAGTGCACATAAATTGGCAAAAAATTAGCTATAGCGACGTTTCTTTTTTTTTTCTTCGCAGTTTTGTTCCGTGGCCTACAACAGGAAATATTTGAGACATTCGAGTGAGATTTTCGGCAAAAAGCCCGAAAAAAAACGGCTCACCGTCATATCGTCAAGGGTCTCCTACTCAAAATCAAGGCAAAAGTGCACATAAATTGGCAAAAAATTAGCTATAGCGACGTTTCTCTGTTTTTCTGCGCAGTTTCTGTTCCGTGGCCTACAACAGGAAATATTTGAGACATTCGAATGAGATTTTCGGCAAAAAGCCCGAAAAAAAGGCTCACCGTCATATCGTCAAGGGTCTCCTACTCAAAATCAAGGCAAAAGTGCACATAAATTGGCAAAAAATTAGCTATAGCGACGTTTCTCTGTTTTTTCTTCGCGCGGTTTTTTTCCGTGGCTACAACAGAAATATTTGAGACATTCGAATGAGATTTTTGGCAAAAAGCCCGAAAAAACGGCTCACCGTCATATCGTCAAGGGTCTCCTACTCAAAATCAAGGCAAAAGTGCACATAAATTGGCAAAAAATTAGCTATAGCGACGTTTCTCTGTTTTTCTGCGCAGTTTCTGTTCCGTGGCCTACAACGGGAAATATTTGAGACATTCGAATGAGATTTTCATCAAAAAGCCTGAAAAAACGGCTCACCGTCATATCGTGAAGGGTCTCCGACTCAAAATCAACGCAACAGTGCACTTAAATGGGCAAAAAATTAGCTATCGCGACGTTTCTCTGTTTTTCTGCGCAGATTCTGTTCCGTGGCTTACAACAGGAAATATTTGAGACATTCGAATGAGATTTTCGGCAAAAAGCCCTAAAAAACGGCTCACCGTCGTATCGTCAAGGGTCTCCTACTCAAAATCAAGGCAAAAGTGCACATAAATTGGCAAAAAATTAGCTATAGCGACGTTTCTCTGTTTTTCTTCGCGCAGTTTTATTCCGTGGCCTACAACAGAAATATTTGAGACATTCGAATGAGATTTTCGGCAAAAAGCCCGAAAAAAACGGCTCACCGTCATATCGTCAAGGGTCTCCTACTCAAAATCAAGGCAAAAGTGCACATAAATTGGCAAAAAATTAGCTATAGCGACGTTTCTCTCGTTTTTCGCGCGGTTTTTCTGTTTCGTGGCCTACACGGAAATATTTGAGACATTCGAATGAGATTTTCGGCAAAAAGCCCGAAAAAACGCTCACCGTCATATCGTCAAGGGTCTCCTACTCAAAATCAAGGCAAAAGTGCACATAAATTGGCAAAAAATTAGCTATAGCGACGTTTCTCTTTTTTTCTGCGCGCAGTTTGTTCCGTGGCCTACCACAGGAAATATTTGAGACATTCGAATGAGATTTTCGGCAAAAAGCCCGAAAAAAAACGGCTCACCGTCATATCGTCAAGGGTCTCCTACTCAAAATCAAGGCAAAAGTGCACATAAATTGGCAAAAAATTAGCTATAGCGACGTTTCTCTTTTTTCTTCGCGCGTTTTCTATTCCGTGGCCTACAACAGAAATATTTGAGACATTCGAATGAGATTTTCGGCAAAAAGCCCGAAAAACGGCTCACCGTCATATCGTCAAGGGTCTCCTACTCAAAATCAAGGCAAAAGTGCACATAAATTGGCAAAAAATTAGCTATAGCGACGTTTCTCTTTTTTTCTTCCCTTCTGTTCCGTGGCCTACAACAGGAAATATTTGAGACATTCGAATGAGATTTTCGGCAAAAAGCCCGAAAAAACGGCTCACCGTCATATCGTCAAGGGTCTCCTACTCAAAATCAAGGCAAAAGTGCACATAAATTGGCAAAAAATTAGCTATAGCGACGTTTCTCTTTTTTTTCGCGCGGTTTACGTCCCGTGGCCTACAACAGGAAATATTTGAGACATTCGAATGAGATTTTCGGCAAAAAGCCCGCCCGAAAAAAAACGCTCACCGTCATATCGTCAAGGGTCTCCTACTCAAAATCAAGGCAAAAGTGCACATAAATTGGCAAAAAATTAGCTATAGCGACGTTTCTCTGTTTTTCTTCGCGGTTTATTCCGTGGCCTACAACAGAAATATTTGAGACATTCGAATGAGATTTTCGGCAAAAAGCCCGAAAAAACGGCTCACCGTCATATCGTCAAGGGTCTCCTACTCAAAATCAAGGCAAAAGTGCACATAAATTGGCAAAAAATTAGCTATAGCGACGTTTCTCTTTTTTCTTCGCGTTTTTTTCTTTCCGTGGCCTACAACAGAAATATTTGAGACATTCGAATGAGATTTTCGGCAAAAAGCCCGAAAAACGGCTCACCGTCATATCGTCAAGGGTCTCCTACTCAAAATCAAGGCAAAAGTGCACATAAATTGGCAAAAAATTAGCTATAGCGACGTTTCTCTTTTTTTCTTTTCGCGCTTTTTTTCCGTGGCCTACAACAGTGGCCTACAAAAATATTTGAGACATTCGAATGAGATTTTCGGCAAAAAGCCCGAAAAAACGGCTCACCGTCATATCGTCAAGGGTCTCCTACTCAAAATCAAGGCAAAAGTGCACATAAATTGGCAAAAAATTAGCTATAGCGACGTTTCTCTGTTTTTTCGCGCGTTTCTGTTCCGTGGCCTACAACAGAAATATTTGAGACATTCGAATGAGATTTTCGGCAAAAAGCCCGAAAAAAACGCTCACCGTCATATCGTCAAGGGTCTCCTACTCAAAATCAAGGCAAAAGTGCACATAAATTGGCAAAAAATTAGCTATAGCGACGTTTCTCTGTTTTTCTGCGCAGTTTCCGTGGCCTACAACGGAAATATTTGAGACATTCGAATGAGATTTTCGGCAAAAAGCCCGAAAAACGGCTCACCGTCATATCGTCAAGGGTCTCCTACTCAAAATCAAGGCAAAAGTGCACATAAATTGGCAAAAAATTAGCTATAGCGACGTTTCTCTGTTTTCTGCGCGCTTCTTCGTTCCGTGGCCTACAACAGGAAATATTTGAGACATTCGAATGAGATTTTCGGCAAAAAGCCCGAAAAACGGCTCACCGTCATATCGTCAAGGGTCTCCTACTCAAAATCAAGGCAAAAGTGCACATAAATTGGCAAAAAATTAGCTATAGCGACGTTTCTCTGTTTTTTTCTGCGCGGCTTTACTCCCGTGGCCTACAACAGGAAATATTTGAGACATTCGAATGAGATTTTCGGCAAAAAGCCCGAAAAAACGCTCACCGTCATATCGTCAAGGGTCTCCTACTCAAAATCAAGGCAAAAGTGCACATAAATTGGCAAAAAATTAGCTATAGCGACGTTTCTCTATTTTTTTTCTGCGCGTTTTTTCCGTGGCCTACAACGGAAATATTTGAGACATTCGAATGAGATTTTCTGCAAAAAGCCCGAAAAAACGGCTCACCGTCATATCGTCAAGGGTCTCCTACTCAAAATCAAGGCAAAAGTGCACATAAATTGGCAAAAAATTAGCTATGGCGACGTTTCTCTGTTTTTTTGCGCAGTTTCTATTCCGTGGCCAACAACAGGAAATATTTGAGACATTCGAATGAGATTTTCAGAGAAAAGCCGGAAAAAACGGCTCACCGTCATATCGTCAAGGGTCTCCTACTCAAAATCAAGGCAAAAGTGCACATAAATTGGCAAAAAATTAGCTATAGCGACGTTTCTCTGTTTTTTCTGCAGTTTTTTTTTCCGTGGCCTACACGGGAAATATTTGAGACATTCGAATGAGATTTTCGGCAAAAAGCCCGAAAAAAACGGCTCACCGTCATATCGTCAAGGGTCTCCTACTCAAAATCAAGGCAAAAGTGCACATAAATTGGCAAAAAATTAGCTATAGCGACGTTTCTCTGTTTTTCTGCGCTTTTTTTCCCGTGGCCTACAACAGAAATATTTGAGACATTCGAATGAGATTTTCGGCAAAAAGCCCGAAAAAACGGCTCACCGTCATATCGTCAAGGGTCTCCTACTCAAAATCAAGGCAAAAGTGCACATAAATTGGCAAAAAATTAGCTATAGCGACGTTTCTCTTTTTTCTGCGCGCAGTTTCTGTTCCGTGGCCTACAACAGAAATATTTGAGACATTCGAATGAGATTTTCGGCAAAAAGCCCGAAAAAAAACGGCTCACCGTCATATCGTCAAGGGTCTCCTACTCAAAATCAAGGCAAAAGTGCACATAAATTGGCAAAAAATTAGCTATAGCGACGTTTCTCTTTTTTCTGCGCGGTTTACGTTCCGTGGCCTACAACAGGAAATATTTGAGACATTCGAATGAGATTTTCGGCAAAAAGCCCGAAAAAACGGGCTCACCGTCATATCGTCAAGGGTCTCCTACTCAAAATCAAGGCAAAAGTGCACATAAATTGGCAAAAAATTAGCTATAGCGACGTTTCTCGTTTTTCTGCGCGCTTTTTCCGTTCCGTGGCCTACAACAAAGGAAATATTTGAGACATTCGAATGAGATTTTCGGCAAAAGCCCGAAAAAAACGGCTCACCGTCATATCGTCAAGGGTCTCCTACTCAAAATCAAGGCAAAAGTGCACATAAATTGGCAAAAAATTAGCTATAGCGACGTTTCTCTTTTTTTCGCGCAGTTTACGTTCCGTGGCCTACAACGGAAATATTTGAGACATTCGAATGAGATTTTCGGCAAAAAGCCCGAAAAAACGGCTCACCGTCATATCGTCAAGGGTCTCCTACTCAAAATCAAGGCAAAAGTGCACATAAATTGGCAAAAAATAGCTATAGCGACGTTTCTCTTTTTTCTTCGCGCTTTTTTTCCGTGGCCTACAACAGAAATATTTGAGACATTCGAATGAGATTTTCGGCAAAAAGCCCGAAAAAACGGCTCACCGTCATATCGTCAAGGGTCTCCTACTCAAAATCAAGGCAAAAGTGCACATAAATTGGCAAAAAATTAGCTATAGCGACGTTTCTCTGTTTTTCTTCGCAGTTTCTGTTCCGTGGCCTACAACAGGAAATATTTGAGACATTCGAATGAGATTTTCGGCAAAAAGCCCGAAAAAACGGCTCACCGTCATATCGTCAAGGGTCTCCTACTCAAAATCAAGGCAAAAGTGCACATAAATTGGCAAAAAATTAGCTATAGCGACGTTTCTCTGTTTTTCTGCGCAGCTTCTGTTCCGTGGCCTACAATAGGAAATATTTGAAACATTCGAACGAGATTTTTGGCAAAAAGCCCGAAAAAACGACTCACCGTCATATCGTCAAGGGTCTCCTACTCAAAATCAAGGCAAAAGTGCACATAAATTGGCAAAAAATTAGCTATAGCGACGTTTCTCTTTTTCTCGCGCGGTTTTGTTCCGTGGCCTACAACAGAAATATTTGAGACATTCGAATGAGATTTTCGGCAAAAAGCCCGAAAAAACGGGCTCACCGTCATATCGTCAAGGGTCTCCTACTCAAAATCAAGGCAAAAGTGCACATAAATTGGCAAAAAATTAGCTATAGCGACGTTTCTCTTGTTTTTTCTGCGCGCGGTTTTTTTCCGTGGCCTACAACAGGATATATTTGAGACATTCGAATGAGATTTTCGGCAAAAATCCCCGAAAAAACGGCTGACGGTCATATCGTCAAGGGTCTCCTACTCAAAATCAAGGCAAAAGTGCACATAAATTGGCAAAAAATTAGCTATAGCGACGTTTCTCTGTTTTTCTGTGCAGTTTCTGTTCCGTGGCTTACAACGGGAAATATTTGAGACATTCGAATGAGATTTTCATCAAAAAGCCCGAAAAAACGGCTCACCGTCATATCGTCAAGGGTCTCCTACTCAAAATCAAGGCAAAAGTGCACATAAATTGGCAAAAAATTAGCTATCGCGACGTTTCTCTGTTTTTCTACGCAGTTTCTGTTCCGTGGCTTACAACAGAAAATATTTGAGACTTTCGAATGAGATTTTTGGCAAAAAGCCCGAAAAAACGGCTCACCGTCATATCGTCAAGGGTCTCCTACTCAAAATCAAGGCAAAAGTGCACATAAATTGGCAAAAAATTAGCTATAGCGACGTTTCTCTGTTTTTCTACGCAGTTTCTATTCCGTGGCCCACAACAAGAAATATTTGAGACAATCGAACGAGATTTTCGGCAAAAAGCCCGAAAAAACGACTCACCGTCATATCGTCAAGGGTCTCCTACTCAAAATCAAGGCAAAAGTGCACATAAATTGGCAAACAATTTGCTATAGCGACGTTTCTCTTTTTTTCTCGCGCAGTTTCGTTCCGTGGCCTACAACAGGAAATATTTGAGACATTCGAATGAGATTTTCGGCAAAAAGCCCGAAAAAACGGCTCACCGTCATATCGTCAAGGGTCTCCTACTCAAAATCAAGGCAAAAGTGCACATAAATTGGCAAAAAATTAGCTATAGCGACGTTTCTCTGTTTTTCTGCGCGGTTTTTCGTTCCGTGGCCTACAACAGAAATATTTGAGACATTCGAATGAGATTTTCGGCAAAAAGCCCGAAAAAACGGCTCACCGTATATCGTCAAGGGTCTCCTACTCAAAATCAAGGCAAAAGTGCACATAAATTGGCAAAAAATTAGCTATAGCGACGTTTCTCTTTTTTCTGCGCAGTTTCTATTCCGTGGCCTACAACAGAAATATTTGAGACATTCGAATGAGATTTTCGGCAAAAAGCCCGAAAAAACGGCTCACCGTCATATCGTCAAGGGTCTCCTACTCAAAATCAAGGCAAAAGTGCACATAAATTGGCAAAAAATTAGCTATAGCGACGTTTCTCGTTTTTTCGCGCAGTTTCTATTCCGTGGCCTACAACAGGAAATTTGAGACATTCGAATGAGATTTTCGAAAAAAAGCCCGAAAAAACGGCTCACCGTCATATCGTCAAGGGTCTCCTACTCAAAATCAAGGCAAAAGTGCACATAAGTTGGCAAAAAATTAGCTATAGCGACGTTTCTCTGTTTTTCTGCGCAGTTTCTCTTCCGTGGCCTACCACAGGAAATATTTGAAACATTCGAATGAGATTTTCGGCAAAAAGCCCGAAAAAAAAGGCTCACCGTCATATCGTCAAGGGTCTCCTACTCAAAATCAAGGCAAAAGTGCACATAAATTGGCAAAAAATTAGCTATAGCGACGTTTCTCTATTTTTCTGCGCAGTTTCTGTTCCGTGGCCTACAACAGGAAATATTTGAGACATTCGAATGAGATTTTCGGCAAAAAGCCCGAAAAAAAGGGCTCACCGTCATATCGTCAAGGGTCTCCTACTCAAAATCAAGGCAAAAGTGCACATAAATTGGCAAAAAATTAGCTATAGCGACGTTTCTCTGTTTTTCTGCGCGGTTTTTTTCCGTGGCCGACAACAGGAAATATTTGAGACATTCCAATGAGATTTTCGGCAAAAAGCCCGAAAAAACGGCTCACCGTCATATCGTCAAGGGTCTCCTACTCAAAATCAAGGCAAAAGTGCACATAAATTGGCAAAAATTAGCTATAGCGACGTTTCTCTGTTTTTCTGCGCAGTTTTTGTTCCGTGGCCTACAACAGGAAATATTTGAGACATTCGAATGAGATTTTCGGCAAAAAGCCCGAAAAAACGGCTCACCGTCATATCGTCAAGGGTCTCCTACTCAAAATCAAGGCAAAAGTGCACATAAATTGGCAAAAAATTAGCTATAGCGACGTTTCTCTATTTTTCTGCGCAGTTTCTATTCCGTGGCCTACCACAGGAAACATCTGAAACATTCCAATGAGATTTTCGGCAAAAAGCCCGAAAAAAAACGGCTCACCGTCATATCGTCAAGGGTCTCCTACTCAAAATCAAGGCAAAAGTGCACATAAATTGGCAAAAAATTAGCTATAGCGACGTTTCTCTTGTTTTTCTTTTTTAGCAGTTTTTTCGTTCCGTGGCCTACACAGAAATATTTGAGACATTCGAATGAGATTTTCGGCAAAAAGCCCGAAAAACGGCTCACCGTCATATCGTCAAGGGTCTCCTACTCAAAATCAAGGCAAAAGTGCACATAAATTGGCAAAAAATTAGCTATAGCGACGTTTCTCTTTTTTCTCGCGCAGTTTTTTTTCCGTGGCCTACCAACGGAAATATTTGAGACATTCGAATGAGATTTTCGGCAAAAAGCCCGAAAAAAAGGCTCACCGTCATATCGTCAAGGGTCTCCTACTCAAAATCAAGGCAAAAGTGCACATAAATTGGCAAAAAATTAGCTATAGCGACGTTTCTCTGTTTTTCTGCGCGTTTTTCCGTGGCCTACAACAGGAAATATTTGAGACATTCGAATGAGATTTTCGGCAAAAAGCCCGAAAAAACGCTCACCGTCATATCGTCAAGGGTCTCCTACTCAAAATCAAGGCAAAAGTGCACATAAATTGGCAAAAAATTAGCTATAGCGACGTTTCTCTGTTTTTCTGCGCAGTTTTTG
This sequence comes from Eucalyptus leucophloia subsp. euroa, assembly GCA_017140325.1. Lineage (NCBI taxonomy): Eukaryota > Viridiplantae > Streptophyta > Magnoliopsida > Myrtales > Myrtaceae > Eucalyptus > Eucalyptus leucophloia. The sequence goes on from CM029472.1 coordinate 36,412,777, forward strand.
TTCCGTGGCCTACAACAGGAAATATTTGGGACATTCGACTGAGATTTTTTGCAAAAAGCCCGAAAAAAAGGCTCACCGTCATATTGTCAAGGGTCTCCTACTCAAAATCAAGGCAAAAGTGCACATAAATCGGCCAAAAATTAGCTTTAGCAACGTTTCTCGTTTTTCTCGCGCAGTTTTTGTTCCGTGGCCTACAACAGAAATATTTGAGACATTCGAATGAGATTTTCGGCAAAAAGCCCGAAAAAACGGCTCACCGTCATATCGTCAAGGGTCTCCTACTCAAAATCAAGGCAAAAGTGCACATAAATTGGCAAAAAATTAGCTATAGCGACGTTTCTCTTTTTTCTCGCGGTTTTTTTCCGTGGCCTACAACAGAAATATTTGAGACATTCGAATGAGATTTTCGGCAAAAAGCCCGAAAAAAAGGCTCACCGTCATATCGTCAAGGGTCTCCTACTCAAAATCAAGGCAAAAGTGCACATAAATTGGCAAAAAATTAGCTATAGCGACGTTTCTCTGTTTTTCTGCGCGGTTTTTTTCCGTGGCCTACCACAGAAATATTTGAGACATTCGAATGAGATTTTCGGCAAAAAGCCCGAAAAACGGCTCACCGTCATATCGTCAAGGGTCTCCTACTCAAAATCAAGGCAAAAGTGCACCACCGAAAATCATTAGCAATTCTAAATTGGCAAAAAATTAGCTATAGCGACGTTTCTCTTGTTTTTCTTTTTCGTTTTTGTTCCGTGGCCTACAACAGAAATATTTGAGACATTCGAATGAGATTTTCGGCAAAAAGCCCGAAAAACGGCTCACCGTCATATCGTCAAGGGTCTCCTACTCAAAATCAAGGCAAAAGTGCACATAAATTGGCAAAAAATTAGCTATAGCGACGTTTCTCTCTTTTTTCTCGCAGTTTTTTCGTTCCGTGGCCTACCACGAGAAATATTTGAGACATTCGAATGAGATTTTCGGCAAAAAGCCCGAAAAAACGACTCACCGTCATATCGTCAAGGGTCTCCTACTCAAAATCAAGGCAAAAGCGCACATAAATTGGCAAAAAATTAGCTATAGCGACGTTTCTCTGTTTTTCTGCGCAGTTTTTGTTCCGTGGCCCACAACAGGAAATATTTGAGACATTCGAGTGAGATTTTCGGCAAAAAGCCCGAAAAAAAGGCTCACCGTCATATCGTCAAGGGTCTCCTACTCAAAATCAAGGCAAAAGTGCACATAAATTGGCAAAAAATTAGCTATAGCGACGTTTCTCTCGTTTTTTCTTGTAGTTTTTCCGGCCTACCACAGAAATATTTGAGACATTCGAATGAGATTTTCGGCAAAAAGCCCGAAAAAAAAAGGCTCACCGTCATATCGTCAAGGGTCTCCTACTCAAAATCAAGGCAAAAGTGCACATAAATTGGCAAAAAATTAGCTATAGCGACGTTTCTCTGTTTTTTCTGCGCAGCTTTTTGTTCCGTGGCCTACAACAGAAATATTTGAGACATTCGAATGAGATTTTCGGCAAAAAGCCCGAAAAAAAACGGCTCACCGTCATATCGTCAAGGGTCTCCTACTCAAAATCAAGGCAAAAGTGCACATAAATTGGCAAAAAATTAGCTATAGCGACGTTTCTCTCGTTTTTCTGCGCAGTTTTTTGTTCCGTGGCCTACCACAGGAAATATTTGAGACACATTCGAATGAGATTTTCGGCAAAAAGCCCGAAAAAACGGCTCACCGTCATATCGTCAAGGGTCTCCTACTCAAAATCAAGGCAAAAGTGCACATAAATTGGCAAAAAATTAGCTATAGCGACGTTTCTCTGTTTTTCTGCGCGTTTTTGTTCCGTGGCCTACCACAGAAATATTTGAGACATTCGAATGAGATTTTCGGCAAAAAGCCCGAAAAACGGCTCACCGTCATATCGTCAAGGGTCTCCTACTCAAAATCAAGGCAAAAGTGCACATAAATTGGCAAAAAATTAGCTATAGCGACGTTTCTCTGTTTTTTCTGCTGCGCGAGTTTTTGTTCCGTGGCCTACCACAGAAATATTTGAGACATTCGAATGAGATTTTCGGCAAAAAGCCCGAAAAAACGGCTCACCGTCGTATCGTCAAGGGTCTCCTACTCAAAATCAAGGCAAAAGTGCACATAAATTGGCAAAAAATTAGCTATAGCGACGTTTCTCTGTTTTTCTGTGCAGTTTCTGTTCCGTGGCTTACAACAGAAATATTTGAGACATTCGAATGAGATTTTCATCAAAAAGCCCGAAAAAACGGCTCACCGTCATATCGTCAAGGGTCTCCTACTCAAAATCAAGGCAAAAGTGCACATAAATTGGCAAAAAATTAGCTATAGCGACGTTTCTCTGTTTTTCTTCGCAGTTTTTGTTCCCTAGTCTACCACAGGAAATATTTGAGACATTCGAATGAGATTTTCGAAAAGAAGCCCGAAAAAACGGCTCACCGTCATATCGTCAAGGGTCTCCTACTCAAAATCAAGGCAAAAGTGCACACAAATTGGCAAAAAATTTGCTATAGCAACGTTTGTCTGTTTTTCGTCGCAGTTTTTGTTTGCTGGAGTACGACAGGAAATATTTGAGACATTCGAATGACATTTTCGGCAAAAAGCCCGAAAAAACGGCTCACCGTCATATCGTCAAGGGTCTCCTACTCAAAATCAAGGCAAAAGTGCACATAAATTGGCAAAAAATTAGCTATAGCGACGTTTCTCTGATTTTCTGTGCAGTTTTTGTTCCGTGGCCTACAACAGGAAATATTTGAGACATTCGAATGAGATTTTCGGCAAAAAGCCCGAAAAAAAAAGGCTCACCGTCATATCGTCAAGGGTCTCCTACTCAAAATCAAGGCAAAAGTGCACATAAATTGGCAAAAAATTAGCTATAGCGACGTTTCTGTTTTTTCTGCGCGTTTTTGTTCCGTGGCCTACAATAGAAATATTTGAGATAGTAGAATGAGATTTTCGGCAATAAGACCGAAAAAACGGCTCACCGTCATATCGTGAAGGATCTCCTACTCAAAATCAAGGCAAAAGTGCACATAAATTGGTAAAAAATTAGCTATAGCGACGTTTCTCTGTTTTTCTGTGCAGTTTCTGTTCCGTGGCCTACCACAGACAATATTTGAGACATTCGAATGAGATTTTCGGCAAAAAGCCCGAAAAAAACGGCTCACCGTCATATCGTCAAGGGTCTCCTACTCAAAATCAAGGCAAAAGTGCACATAAATTGGCAAAAAATTAGCTATAGCGACGTTTCTCTTTTTTCTGCGTTTTTTTTCCGTGGCCTACCACAGGAAATATTTGAGACATTCGAATGAGATTTTCGGCAAAAAGCCCGAAAAAACGGGCTCACCGTCATATCGTCAAGGGTCTCCTACTCAAAATCAAGGCAAAAGTGCACATAAATTGGCAAAAAATTAGCTATAGCGACGTTTCTCTTTTTTCGCGCAGTTTTTGTTCCGTGGCCTACAACAGAAATATTTGAGACATTCGAATGAGATTTTCGGCAAAAAGCCCGAAAAAACGGCTCACCGTCATATCGTCAAGGGTCTCCTACTCAAAATCAAGGCAAAAGTGCACATAAATTGGCAAAAAAATAGCTATAGCGACGTTTCTCTGTTTTTCTGCGCAGTTTCTGTTCCGTGGCCTACCACAGGAAATATTTGAGACATTCGAATGAGATTTTCGTCAAAAAGCCCAAAAAAACGGCTCACCGTCATATCGTCAAGGGTCTCCTACTCAAAATCAAGGCAAAAGTGCACATAAATTGGCAAAAAATTAGCTATAGCGACGTTTCTCTGTTTTTCGCGCAATTCTTCCGTGGCCTACCTCTTGAAATATTTGAGACATTCGAATGAGATTTTCGGCAAAAAGCCCGAAAAAAAGGCTCACCGTCATATCGTCAAGGGTCTCCTACTCAAAATCAAGGCAAAAGTGCACATAAATTGGCAAAAAATTAGCTATAGCGACGTTTCTCGTTTTTCTGCGCAGTTTTTGTTCCGTGGCCTACTACAACGGAAATATTTGAGACATTCGAATGAGATTTTCGGCAAAAAGCCCGAAAAACGGCTCACCGTCATATCGTCAAGGGTCTCCTACTCAAAATCAAGGCAAAAGTGCACATAAATTGGCAAAAAATTAGCTATAGCGACGTTTCTCTTTTTTCTGCGCAGTTTTGTTCCGTGGCCTACAACAGAAATATTTGAGACATTCGAATGAGATTTTCGGCAAAAAGCCCGAAAAAACGGCTCACCGTCATATCGTCAAGGGTCTCCTACTCAAAATCAAGGCAAAAGTGCACATAAATTGGCAAAAAATTAGCTATAGCGACGTTTCTCTGTTTTTCTGCGCAAGTTTTTTTCCCGTGGCCTACCAACAGGAAATATTTGAGACATTCGAATGAGATTTTCGGCAAAAAGCCCGAAAAAAAGGGCTCACCGTCATATCGTCAAGGGTCTCCTACTCAAAATCAAGGCAAAAGCGCACAAAAATTGGCAAAAAATTAGCTATAGCGACGTTTCTCTGTTTTTCTGCGCAGTTTCTGTTCCGTGGCCTACCACAGGAAATATTTGAGACATTCGAGTGAGATTTTCGGCAAAAAGCCCGAAAAAACGGCTCACCGTCATATCGTCAAGGGTCTCCTACTCAAAGTCAAGGCAAAAGTGCACACAAATTGGCAAAAAATTAGATATAGCGATGTTTCTCTGTTTTTCGTCGCAGTTTCTGTTCCGTGGCCTACCACAGGAAATATTTGAGACATTCGAATGAGATTTTCGGCAAAAAGCCCGAAAAAACGGCTCACCGTCATATCGTCATGGGTCTCCTACTCAAAATCAAGGCAAAAGTGCACATAAATTGGCAAAAAATTTGCTATAGCGACGTTTCTCTGTTTTTATTCGCAGTTTTTGTTCCGTGGCCTACCACGGAAATATTTGAGACATTCGAATGAGATTTTCGGCAAAAATCCCCGAAAAAACGGCTGACGGTCATATCGTCAAGGGTCTCCTACTCAAAATCAAGGCAAAAGTGCACATAAATTGGCAAAAAATTAGCTATAGCGACGTTTCTCTGTTTTTCTGCGCAGTTTTTTTTTCCGTGGCCTACCACAGAAATATTTGAGACATTCGAATGAGATTTTCGGCAAAAAGCCCGAAAAAACGGCTCACCGTCATATCGTCAAGGGTCTCCTACTCAAAATCAAGGCAAAAGTGCACATAAATTGGCAAAAAATTAGCTATAGCGACGTTTCTCGTTTTTCTGCGCAGTTTTTTTCCGTGGCTTCCTACAACAGGAAATATTTGAGACATTCGAATGAGATTTTCGGCAAAAAGCCCGAAAAAACGGCTCACCGTCATATCGTCAAGGGTCTCCTACTCAAAATCAAGGCAAAAGTGCACATAAATTGGCAAAAAATTAGCTATAGCGACGTTTCTCTGTTTTTCTGCGCAATTTCTATTCCGTGGCCTACCACAGGAAACATTTGAGACATTCGAATGAGATTTTCGGCAAAAAGCCCGAAAAAACGGCTCACCGTCATATCGTCAAGGGTCTCCTACTCAAAATCAAGGCAAAAGTGCACATAAATTGGCAAAAAATTAGCTATAGCGACGTTTCTTGTTTTTTTTACGCAGTTTTTTTCCCGTGGCCTTCCACTTGAAATATTTGAGACATTCGAATGAGATTTTCGGCAAAAAAGCCCGAAAAAAAGGGCTCACCGTCATATCGTCAAGGGTCTCCTACTCAAAATCAAGGCAAAAGTGCACATAAATGGGCAAAAAATTAGCTATAGCGACGTTTCTCTGTTTTTCTGCGCAATTTTTGTTCCGTGGCTTCCACTTGAAATATTTGAGACATTCGAATGAGATTTTCGGCAAAAAGCCCGAAAAAAGGGCTCACCGTCATATCGTCAAGGGTCTCCTACTCAAAATCAAGGCAAAAGTGCACATAAATTGGCAAAAAATTAGCTATAGACGTTTCTCTGTTTTTTTTTTCGCAGTTTTTGTTCCGTGGCCTACCACAACTTGAAATATTTGAGACATTCGAATGAGATTTTCGGCAAAAAGCCCGAAAAAAAGGCTCACCGTCATATCGTCAAGGGTCTCCTACTCAAAATCAAGGCAAAAGTGCACATAAATTGGCAAAAAATTAGCTATAGCGACGTTTCTCTCTTTTTTTCTGCACAGTTTTTTGTTCCATGCCTACAACAGAAATATATGAGGCATTCGAATGAGATTTTTGGCAAAAAGTCCGAAAAAAGGGCTCACCGTCATATCGTCAAGGGTCTCCTACTCAAAATCAAGGCAAAAGTGCACATAAATTGGCAAAAAATTAGCTATAGCGACGTTTCTCTGTTTTTCTGCGCAGTTTCTGTTCCGTGGCCTACCACAAAAAATATTTGAGACATTCGAATGAGATTTTCGGCAAAAAGCCCGAAAAAACGGCTCACCGTCATATCGTCAAGGGTCTCCTACTCAAAATCAAGCCAAAAGTGCACATAAATTGGCAAAAAATTAGCTATAGCGACGTTTCTCTGTTTTTCTGCAGTTTTTATTCCGTGGCCTACTTGGAAATATTTGAGACATTCGAATGAGATTTTCGGCAAAGCAAGCCTGGCGTTGACCTTGACCTGAAAAGCAAAGCAACGACTTAAAGGGGCCAATTCACATGTCCGCAAGCTTTGATAATTTGGATTGCTTGGATTCTGAGGTTCGCTTTTATGAGAAACGTGATTCATTTAAAATTGTAACGGTGGGTTAGCCTCTAATAGTTCCCCCACCTTATCTTAACATAGTTGTGTTGCTTTCACTTTGTCATCATGTTGAGATTTCTATTGGGGTCTTCCCGCTATTTAATGAAATGACCAACCAGCAGCACCAGCAGAGGTTTGTTCACCTCTTGCATTGTTCTTGCTTCCTCAGATTTGACTGCATTATTCTTGCTTCCTGAGACTTGGCTTGTGCCTCCTATCAATTTATGTTCCTGCAAAGGTAAGTTACGATGACATTTATTTCTTTGTTCATGGTTTGCCACTTCAGGCTTCAAATCTTAGCTCCAGACTAGGTTTTTTGACGAAACAACCCTTCACAGGTCCAAGTAAAAGCTGAACTAGCTTAAGGGTATCCAGGGGAAGGTAAGGTCACTAACTTTTTCCTTTGTTCAAGGTCAAGTAAGATGATAAATGAAAAAGATTTGTGTCTTGGCTTCACAAAAACCTTAGAGCTAAATGACAGTTGAATGATCAAAAACTTCTCGTCTCTCACCCATTTGCATGTAATTTTTATCTGGTAGGAGCTTGCACCAATGGGTTTAAAGGAACCTTTAAAGGAATTCTGGGAGGAGTGGGACCTGAGAGTCATGGTTCTTTTCACACTCAGTGTCCAAACGGTCCTGCTCCTCCTGGGGAACAGAAGGAAGTCAAGCCACAAGGTTTGGCTCAGAGTCCTTGTTTGGTGTGCCTATATGACTTCAGACTCTGTAGTAACCATGACTCTCGGCGTCCTCTCAACCAAGCTAGAGCAGGCGATAGAGAAATCTGATGAAAACAGATCGCCAGTTGGTTTTTGGGCACCGTTGCTTTTCCTTCTCCTGGGTGGCCCTGACACCATCACTGCTTATTCCATGGAAGACAATGCACTTTGGCTCAGGCATCTACTTAGCCTAGGTGTTCAAGTGGTAGCAACAGCTTATGTTCTGTTCAAGGTCTCAACATTGCCAAGGGTCAGGTTGAAGCATGGGCGTCGGTCTCCGGACGTACCTATGGCTCCGAGCATAGCTCTGCCTCCGGTCGTAGCTCCGTCTCCAGTCATACCTCCGCCTCTGAAGAGAGATCAGTATCCGACTTTATTTTCGGGGGGACATATTGTTATTTTAAGTTTTCCATTAGTAATGTTCTTGGTTGGGCTAATCAAGTATGGTGAGAGGACATGGGTCCTGTGGTTGGCAAGCAAGGATAATCTCAGAGAATCTCTGCTCAATCCACCTGATCCCGGCCCTAACTACCCAAGATTCATGGAGGAGTATAGCCTAAAGCAGGCTGAGGGGTACCATGTCACGGTTGATGAAGTAATTGAAGTTGAAAGCCCAGCCGGTCCTTATGCTACCCCATGCGAAAATACTGTCCCACTTACAGTTAAAGCCTATGAATTGCTTCAAATAGTCAAGCGTCTCTTCGTCGATTTGATACTTAGTTATGACGAACGGGATTTGAGTTTGTCCATATTCAATAATATTTCGTGGGAAGACGCTTTTGAACTGATCGCAATTGAACTTGGGTTCATGTATGATTTTCTCTACACGAAGGCGATGCTTTTTTATAGTGATTGGGGATTGAAACGTCGGTTTATCAGTTTCTCCCTCACTCTCACGCTCGCCGTCCTGGACGCTCTCATCTCTTTTGCTATGAAGACAAAGACCGATATCGACCTTTGTATAACTTATGCATTGGTAGCCGCGATCATTCTTTTTGAAATTTACTCCATTTTGATATTCCTGTCCTCGGACTGGACTGACGTGTGGTTGAGTGTGCATAACAAGAGACGTGCCCTTCGCGGTGCTGTGACTTGTGTCCAGTTGCCCAAACAGCCTCGGTGGTCGAATTCCATTTCTCAGTTCAGCTTGCTAGAGTTCTGCATCAATGAAAATCCCTTGGTCTGCCACGGAATTTTCAAGTGCTTAAACATCAACAAAATGCTGGATAAGTATCGCTACACGAGCTTTGAAAAGATACCACCTAACCTGAAGAAAAAGATCTTTAGACTCGTGAAGGTGAAGTCCAAGAAGCTGGAAAAGCCCACGGATATAAACCAAATTCGCAGGGTGCTCAGCGAATGTGGACATCCTGATGAGATGTGGAGCCCTGAGGCGGAGTTCGACCAAATTATCCTCACCTGGCACGTTGCGACCGAACTTTGCTACTACTCGGAGAGACTTAACGAGTCGAAGTTTCCCAATTACAAACTAAGCAAGCTCCTGTCACGGTACATGTTTTATCTTTTAGTCAGGTATCCTTCCGCGTTGCCTACGGAAATCGGGCAAATCAGGATCCGGGACACATTTGCCGAGGCCAGAGAGTTCTTTGAAGAGCATCCCATTAAAGAGCAAGCCCATTCCAATGCCAAACCTGAAGAGAGGCACGGTGCCTCCAGCAATGAGGCAATCCACAGAAGCCGGAAAACTCTCCAGTTAGTTTGCGATATGTTACTAAAAGTGAACACCGAGGTTCCTCCGACTAAGGTTAAGGGTGGCAGGAGCAAATCGGTGTTTTTTGATGGATGCCGGCTCGCGACGGTGCTAAATAAAGTGGAGAGAATAAAGAAGTGGGAAATGATGGAGAATCTTTGGGTGGAGGTATTATTGTACGCGGCAAGCCAAAGTAGAGGGGATTGCCACGCTGATCAGCTGAGGAGAGGAGGAGAGCTTCTCACTCATGTTTGGCTCCTGCTCGCGCATTTCGGCCTGACCGATCACTTCAAGATCTCTCAAGGCCATGCAATAGCAAAGCTTATATTAAGATAGGAGTTTTACGGAGATCAGTATGCATCTTCTGATGTTGTGTCTTTACCTTTGAATGGAGTGTTGCATCACTTCGACTAAATCATCTTTGCAGATATTTTGGGGAGGCCTATTCCCGTTTAAAACCTTCATAAGTTTTCCATTAGTTTTGGTTTACTGCTTCTTCAGGTATCTCATTTTTTCTCAAGTCCATTTGGAACAGTTTGGAATCTGACGCGGGCTACTTGAATGATGTCAGTTTCCTACAAGTAATTTGTTCAAAAAAGTCTTTTAGGCAACAAAAATCTTCCGACTTTTGCTCCGGGCAGAAGTTTCACGTGCCCAAATCTTCGTAATTCTCTCCCGAAAACTTGAATGCTCAGAGAACCTTAACTCACGATGTACATCCTCTTCTTGCTTATAAATGGCACATTACATTTCCTCCTTCATAACGAAAAGAATGCTTTATTGACCCAAAAAAAAGTTGCACATTACATGTAAAATAAATATATGTATAATTCCTCCAACTGTTTTAAATATTTAAATGGTTAGATGAAGGTGTGGTTTTTAATATTTAAATACTTTAACACTATCCCTTTATGAAAATAAACTAGATTTTGGCCTTAGATTAAAGCGTATAAATAATAACCTAAAAAAATCTGAACTCGGAATCTCCTGCTTTTATATTATGTGAAAATTCATAGAATTAGCATTAACTAAACTTTCTAGGTTTAAGCTGTTAAATAAAAATTACAGTTTTTTATTTTTAGATATCAGAAAATATATTGCCACGTCTCATAAATATCAAAAGAAGTGTGGCATTTGAACTCTAGATCATCATTGTCGTACATGTCGGAGAACCATTTCTTTTTTTTTTTTTTTTCTGAAAGAAGAGTTTTCGGGAATGGGATTCCCTTGACAGTTGCAATGATCATTAAATAGACAAGCCATTTCAATTATTGTTATCTCTTTTCTTCCAATTTTGCAGTAGAATTGTACCCAAAAGCAAAGGAATTTTCCATTACATTCTGTTTGGTTGAGCTAATTCCACAGAGTGACTCCATATTAGTTCTTTCTTTTTCCGCTTTTTGTCAGTCAAACTGATTCTGGTCATCACTTCTATTGGACAAAGAAGTCCTCTTCATCAAGGATACTAAGGGTGAAATAGATATGTATGAATCTTGCAACCTCATGATGACCAAAATTAACATATTTTACATCGAAATTTCGGGACAAAAAATTAAGATAGAGGGAGTAACAAGTTGTGCAAATCATATTATAGGTAAAGGTAGAACACTTCTTATGAATCAATTTATTGTATTTGTTTAAATTTCACGGTTCACATGACTCTTAAGTTGAAAATAACACAAATCTGCAAGAGATCCAATTGAATTGAAATCTTGAATTTACTACACAAGATCTTAGAATAATTTTAAAAAATGGTCCATCATGCAAATTTTATCTTCTTACCTCAGTCAACACGTTGATGGAATTTGCAGAAAAGCTGCTTTAGCAAAAGGAAAACGACAAATAGCCTGACGTTTAGCTCTGAGCCTTGTTGGATAATAGCACGGATGAGCAAAGCGGTTGTTGATCGGTCAACAGGTGAAAAAGCTTAGAAGAAGAAAAAGGAAAAAAAAAAAAAGCTACCACATCAATTAATATAAAAATGAACGAGAAGACAGATGGGGAGAATGGACGTCAAAGCCAAACGAAAAGAGAGAACGAAGAAAAGAGAGATTTTCACGTGTACAAGACGGGGATATTCTCCAATCGGATTAACTTCGTTTCTAGTCTGATAACGATTCAAGTCCTTTGTTGATCTAATCAAAGTAATTTTCGGAATTAAGCCATAAATTTCAAGTTATATGAATTTTGAATTGTGAGATTCGATGTATGAGTTATTATGCCATGGAATTATATAGAAATGATAGTTTATGGCATTATGGAGTTGTATGGTTTAACAAAAATCAATTGCGAATTACAGTTTGATCAAAATAAATTTCTAAAATTACGTGCTCAAGCTTTGTGTAGTGAAAAGTCTTGAATAACTATTAGAACAAGCATTTTGTTGGCACAAAACAGTCGTTTTATCAGCAATTAAGTTTAGTTTAGTCAAGTAGTAATTAATGTAGCTTGTTACTTTATATTGATATCGTTTTTTGATTAATTGATATGAATACGAGTTCGATGGCTTGAATAAGTTGATTTTCAAATTTTTCAATAAGTAGTGCTTATCTCTTATTTGGTTTTGTAAAACTCACATCTTGGAAGATATTTTATGAGTTATACCAGTATAACATGGTTTGATATTCCTTTGAAAAGAAAGAGTGGGCATATTAGATGCATAAAATTGGATCAGACATTTACTATCCTTTTGTTTATTTGAAATGGTAAAGTATCTTTGAATATAGTTTGAGCTAATTGCGTGTGAATGGTTTGCGAAACTATTCTTTCTACGAAAGAATAAGGAAAAGTTCATGACTTGAATATGGTTTATTAAAGATACTCCTTTTTGGTATATTGAGTTTTGAAAGCTATATGTTTTGGTTTGTGAACTTGAGTTTTGAGATGGATTTTGGATTTGATTTGTGGGTTATTGGAGAATGATATTAGTGGATCATACTCACATCGCCATGATCAGAACCCATTGAGGAGTAATTATTCATATTGTCAGGGACATCATTTTGAGCTGCTCCACCGCTGATATAGGAGGAGAAACCTTTGGACCACACCACCAATTGATGTAGGTGGAGAAAATCTAGTCAGGGGTAACTTGGTCGCTTTTGTCATGGGAGTTAAGTGTGATCATAGTTACATATTGAACATAAAATTAGTCAATAGAATGGACCATTGATGATTGATTTGTTATTATTGATTGATCTGTTATTATTGATTGATCTAATATGTAAAAAATTTTGTTGAGGAGATATAATCCATTTTTTATATTTTACTAAGCCAAGCCCTTTGTTGAAGTGTTACTAATGCATTCTCCATGGAAGAAGTACACTAGAAGTGTCTTAACTTGTATTTGACCCTCACTTTGGTGTTATAACTTTTCGCCGGATCATTTAGTGCCAATTTTTTATTAAAGGATACTTTTAGTGCTATCGCCGATCTATTTGATCAGAAATCTGAAGTGGAGTTTTTTTTATTAATTTCCTATGCCAACATGGCTCGACGGAGGCTCTAGTTAGCAGCCAAACCACAAATGACGTCATCCTACTCACTTTCCCATAAATAAGAACCCTAAATCCCTAAATTGAAAGAGGAACCCACAATTGAAGCCCTAATAGGCCATTCAACCGAAATCCCACCCTAGGTCGATTTGTCCCCAAAATGAACAACTCAATCTTGCAAATGGAAGGCAAGACCTTTAGTAATGGCTCAAATTCGTTTCAACAAAGCGAAGAGAAGGTGTGTTACTATCGTTGTGGATTATCGAGTCCAATAAGAGTATCTTACACTCGAGTAAACGTTGAGAGAAGATTTCATGGATGCGGCAAGTATAGAGAATGCTCGAAATGCAAAAATTTCAAATGGGTTGATGCGAAATTTTCTAGTAGAGCGAGAGAGATGATCTTAGAGCTATTTGAACAATGGCATGAACCTCCGCCTACAATGATGGGTGAGTTGGAGGATGTCGACTCAATGTAAGCTCGAATGAATGCTTCAAAATCTTTGGCCAACTAGTTGAAGAAGGAAGTTTCAAGGATGAAAACTAAAAGAAAGTGTTATTAAGTGTTGATTGTATTTTTGTTCACTTGGGTAGCCTATTTTGTGGTCAAATGTAAAGTTAGTTATGAGAATAATTTTCTCCATCTACCATAGTTAAAGATCAATGGAATATGTACTTATATTGGGTAATTTGTGAGTATAGTTGTATTGTTGGTAAGCTGCAATTTTTGTATGCAATTTATGGTGGAAATGGTGAAAATGGAAGGTCGGAATATTGGTTCTAAGAACTTATAAATCTTGCTTAGTTGTGTATGAAATCTGGTTTGTTTAGTTTTTGTTTGAGATGTTTGGTTTGCTGCAATTGTCTGCTAATAATGGTTTGCTGCAACGCTTGCTGGTTAATGGGCTTACTGGCTTGCTGCAATTTTTGATGCAAATGATGGTGAAATGAAGGAGTGGTACAAAGTTCTCGAGTGTTTATTTCGGTGCCATAAGTTGTAAATAGTGATAGTTTGAATGTCAATTTTAGCTTTGAATGCCAATTTTAGCTAAGAGTGCTCACTTAAGTGCCAATCATGATAAATAAATAAAAAAAAAGTGATCACTCATGGTGTATAAGTTTTTAGAGATAATTGTTATAGTGCAAATTTTGGTTGAAAGTGGTCACTCGTGCATCTTGTTCGATAGCTTACATCAATAGCTTGTTGCATCAATAGCAAGTGTCTTGTACCAGAATAGCCTACACCAATAAGCTACTGCATCAAACACCAACACACCCTACACAGGCAAGCTACTATATCAACACCAAGTATCTTGTTCTTGTATTAGCACAACATAGGCACTACAAATGGAAGGTAAGAGCATCAACACCTTGTGATTGCACCAAGCACTACACCAACACCAAGCATAACCACAAACAAACCAGCACATCCAGAATACCAACAAAACCATCACCACTAGCATAATTAACACACCAGTCCATATCCAACTACAATATCCACCTTTAGGGGTTGGCTTCCAACTAAATAATAAAATAAAACAAGTAACTAGATGCCTAAGAATATCAACTTTAGTCAATAGCAACTTCTTAACAAAAATTAGAAGCAACTATATCCAACACCCTCCCATAATTTGTCAATATTCATAACCCTCTGGTCCATTTTCTTGATAGACATTTGGCTTGAATCCTCGCACTCTTCCTAACTGCAACTGGACCTAGAGGTTGTTGTATTGGCTTTTTTAGTTAATTTAGGTTAGTTAATTTAGTGAATTAGGTGATTAGAAATTGTAGTTAGATAATTTATTATGTGGCATTGTAGTTAGAATGATTAGGATAATTTAATTAGTTCAATAGGTGGTTAGATTAACAAATTTTAGCCTAATTTTGTATTTGAATTAATATGTATTTATTTAATTAAATTTTCTATTTATTTAATTATTAAATATTTTATGGAAATTATACTGGAATAGCCGGTGATCGGAATTCTGTGCTGATTACAATGGTGTGATTAGTTTCTGTGATTGAATGCTATGTTGTGCAAATTGAGTAGAAATTGTAATTTTTGGTATTTATCTCAAAATAGGATAATTTTGGTATTTTACTCGGAAAATATCAGAGCGTTGGTTTCTAATGCCAAAAATATTTGTTAGACATTATAATAAGTATTGGGATTTTTGAAAAGGAAGATATTGTATTTTCGGTTTAAATTAACTGTGTACTCACACACGATTATTTTATCGAGTATTTTTAATATAATGAAAATAGGCCAAGCACATTATTTTAATTGAGACGTTTGAGTGCAAAGTACAATATCTTTGGCTGGGATTGGATGATCGTTTGCTAGTTAAGAGAATTTGTCACCTAGTGTGTGTTGAGTGGACGATGCTCTTAGGTGGAAAGCTATCTTAAGGTAGACGTTGTCATGCTTGATGTAGTGAGACGACGCCCAGTTGTGTGACGAATAGATCCGCTATGTGATGGTTAGATCTACTGTGTGACAGATAGATCTACTTTGTGATGGTTATATAGTGCCTGTGTGGCTGAAATCAATTGATACGCATGATAGGTTGTGTTTGTGTGACTGTGATCAATTGTAATGCATGATTGAATGAGTTAAACGCGTTGGATAATGGGACAAAATTGTGTGACATGGTATAGGACGTGTCATAATGATTTGGTCTCATAATCAGGACCTCGGTGTAGATTGATGGATGGATTGATTGACAGAGATGTGACTTGAGACGCTCCAACGGATCGAGTGTTATTATTGCACTTATATGTTATATGAATTGTGTTGACATGCAGGGAGAATCTGAGACGAGGTAAGTCTCTGGGGTTGTATAATTGTGTGGTTAGGACACCTCTAGGTGTATAACCCTCCCAATCGGGGTTTAGAGCGCGAACTCGCTGAGATTTTTATCTCACCCCATCATGGGCTTTAACTTTTTAGGATCGATGGAGGATCTAAAGTCGAGCTGAGGGGATCTGAGGTGTAGGTCAATTAGGATAGCTTCTTTGACAGCTTCTTTTGGTTGTAGACTTTTTGTCTTGACTTAGTGTGTATATAAAAGAGTGTTTTGGTTGTTAATTTGTTTTCCTGCTTTTCTATCTAAAGTTGTTACGGTCAGGGAAATTGTTTATTCGCTTCCGCATGCGCATTAAAATGAATGGGTCACCTGCCAAGGTTCCACCTGGGAACGTGGTCTCTAGGAGACCAATGCATAAGCTGGTGGAACAGTTTCTGAAGTTGAAACTGCCGAGGTTCATGGGTGTAAGAGATCCCAAGGCTGCAGCCCTTTTGATCCAAGACTTGGAGAGGGCGTTTGCACTACTGAGGTGCACAGAGGAAGAAAAGGTTGTCTGCAGGGAATTGCAAGCACTTGGTGGAGGGCCACCAGAGGAATAGTGTTCCCAGAAGGTGTGGTTTTGGAGTGGAACGCCTTTGTTGAAGTATTCAATGGCAAGTACTTTTCAGGCAATGCTAGGGAATTGAAGATGGCAGAATTCCAGCACCTTTGCCAAGGTACAATGATAGCAGATTAGTATGAAGCAAAGTTCGCTAAGCTGTTGTAGTACGCCCCCAGACTGATAAAGGATCTGATAGACCAAGCTAGGAGATTTAGAGATGGGCTCAAATCAAAACTGAAGAGTCCATCGGTACCATTCAATTTGAAAGGCCACAACAACTAGTATGAACAGGCCCAATTGTTAGAGAAAGACCAGAGAAAACAAGCCGCCGCGTTTGGGTCATGGTTTAGGTCAAGCAGGGATGGAAATAAGTTTGAGAAGAAACCTGTGACTAGAGGAAGATATTTTATTCTGCCCGATAGGAAGGGTGGGATAGGCAAGTCAACATTGAATCATAGTTGAGTGTGTCATTTCTGTGGGAAATGACATGGATCAGCCTCGTGTTTTTCTAGGACGAGAATTTATTACAGGTGTCACCAGCATGGCCGCTTGGTCAAGGATTGTTTGCAAGTTGATGGGATCTCAGCTGCCGCCACTGCCACCGATGGGACAGAACAGAGGGAACGCGCCGCATAATACACCGTAGATGGGGGGCTACTAGGATGGCAAAGGAGACGGGAAGGAACCGAGTCATCCATTGATTATGAGATGACTAGTTCTAGGAAAATTTTATCAAAGTGGTGTAGCAAAATTTTTGGTTAAGCTTGTAGAACTGTAGTTTGTTGTAATCAAGTTATGGAAAGGAGAATCACTAGCTAGAGTTGTACTTGAATATTTTCCTTGTGTATAACTTTGATGTCCTATATAAAAAGCTTTGGCTTAAGGAGCATCTTGCTGCAATCAGCCGTGCGTTCAAATGAGTATTTAGATCAATTGTTATCGTTTTTCTTTGACAATAATTTGGTGTACTCGAGAAGTCCAAAATAGCACGAAAGACAATTGAGAATGAGATAGCTAGTATAAGCACCTAGAGGGGGGGTGAATAGGTGTATAATAATTTCTCGTGATAAGTGAGCAATACGAGATAAACAATAGAAAGGAAGTCCTCCTTTCGTTAACGAAAACGTATTAAGATCAAAGTAAAGTAGAGAGTAGGGAAGAGAAAATTGAACACAAGATTTATAGTGGTTCGCCTTATTCCAAGCCTACGTCCACTCTTCCGCACTGATAGCCCACTGGCTGGATTTCACTATGAACAAAAGAGATGTTACAGCAAAGTTCTCCCTTGATTCCACAGTGTAGATATTCTACCACACTTCCTCATGGTTTCTTACAAATATAGACTCTCTTTTGCGTACAAGATTTCGCTCAAAATGAATTGACTAAGAACAAGGAGCTTCAGACTTTGGAATTCTTCTATCGTGCACACACTCGAACAACTGGAACGACTTCCTTATATACTTATTTATGCCACCATACCCGTTGGCACTTACCAAAGGAATTCCTCCAATCTACCCGTTGGACGGAATCAATTAGAAAGATCATTCGAGTTATTAAAGCAACATGTCGATAGCCCATAAATCTTGTTCGCCCATACAATCAGGATCTCGGTTTCCATAAGTAGAACCTTCCAAGTATACTTCGCCAATCATCGATCCTCAATCTCCGAATCAATCATGATCAAATAAAGGATTCTGTTATGTCATATCCAGCCAAGAGATCTTCTCCAATCGATAAGGTCACATCCTTAATGAAACATCCAGTTCTTGATAGCCTTTCTTCAACGGATTAGAAACTGTCAATGAGAATAGAATTTGAGTCTTGAGTTTGGCAATCCGGGGGTCTTCAGACTTTAAATAGTAGAGTCTGCAAATCTTCAGACTAGACCGATGGAAACGTTTTATCAGCTTCAAAACACTTCACGAAGATTTCTCCAACAATCTCCCCCTTTTTGATGGTGACAAAACTTTTCTGCAGATTTGGAAAACCTTGACCTGTAAAATATTACTCAAACAAATATGGATATATTATAAAGATAAATGGCTTAATGAATGATAACACTAGAGTCTGCAACCACAGAAAAATAGGTTAGTCTTGCATGTGAGTAAAGCCATTCATAAGATATCAATAGTACTTAATATAAGCAGTCAAATCCAAATCCGAAATTCAGTCCACATCCAGACACAAAAGTAAAGTCAAACAAAACAAACATCAAAATAAATCAAAAGTTCAAGTTCAAAGTTTTAAATCTTGCATCTCTCCCCCTTTTTGTTAGCATAAAAAAAAGGTTGAGATGAAATGGAATAGAGTCAAGATTGCTTGGGAACACGAACAAGTTGGAAATCTCCCATTGACTGAACGATGCCCTCCAGCTTTTTCAATTCTTCCTTCAGTTGAGCTACATCTTCACCCTTAGCATTTGCTTGAATCTGAAGAGCAAGAGCTTGGATCTGATCATTCAAAGACACTGAAGAAACTTGTCCTACATTCTGCAAATTCTGAACTTCACATCCCAAAGCATATATCTGACCCCACATTTCCAAGAGAACATCAAGAATTCTGCGAAAATCTATTGAATTATCGGTCTACGTACTGGCTTCTACACGATTAGATGGAGTAAAGGCAGACGATGACAAATCAGCATAATCACGCAGATTTGGCGAAGAAACATCATGTCCTCCCTCAGGAAATTGAGAGGCATAAATGTCCTCTGGATCTACTGGAGAGCGACTGACTCCCTCATTGGTAGCAGGATATGAGGACAGTCCTCTTTTCTCACGATCTCCCCCTGTTTCCATGCCTCCGTGTGGAGAAGAGTGTTCCTCATGTTCTCCTTCCTCTTGATCTCTTTTCTCTTCTTCTTCTTCTTCTCTCTCCTCTATTTCTCTCTCTTTTGCTTCTTTCTCTTCTCTTTCTCCAGTCCTCTGTTCTAAGTCTTTCTCTTGTCGTTCCTTTGTTGTTGGAACAGAACGGCTTAGGTTCTTCAATGCCATTGCAGAAATGGTGATGTCTTCCTCATCATCTTCATCCTCAACGATGAGGGCTCTTCTTTTCTTGGATGGAGCAACCATGGGCTCTTTCCATTTTCTTTTTGCTGCAGAAGAGATTTGATAAGTTTTGATAGGGGTCTTCTCCTTGAATTTCTCCAACGCCTTGCTAAGTTCCTTCAGACGCATTTTAGTCACCATTTTCAGTCCTACCACCATATGATCAAAAGATCGAGTATAGAGAATTCGTGGAAGCTGAACATTCAAATGTTTGAATAACTTTGTCATAAGACCTGGATAAGGAAGTTGACCTTTATCCTTCACCACTGCTCTATACATGTGGAACAAAATAGTGTGAGGAAGAGAAAACCTTTTTCCAATGATGATGGCATACATCCGCTTTGCCTCTGAATTTGAAACATCAGTCTTTGAAGTAGATTTTGGTCTGAGGCAATTAATGACAATCTTGTGAAGCAGAATGTTAAATGCGTTCATCCTTAAGTAGGAAATCTTTTCTTCTATTCTTCTATCTGTAACAAGTTCCAATGTAGCACGAGCAATTGAGATATTGATCGGTTGATATCTCCTTCTTTCAACCTCAATGACATCAGCCAACAAATCTACATCCACCACATAGTCCTGATTTCGAATACTAAAAGAGAATCTATTTGCATCCAAGAAACTAAGATTCGAATAGAAATAAGCAGTGAGTTCATCATAGGCTTCTGTAGAGTCAGAACAAAACTGTTCAAGTTGAAGAAGATTGAATTTTTCCCTCAAATTAACATTCACAGTATCGAGGAAATCAAAATCCATACTTCTAGGGTTTATCACCTCACGCTTCAACAACTTAGAGTATAAAAGCTTTTGTTCATCCGATCGAAACAAGTCAGTCCTCTTTCCCCGAATTTTTGCCGCAACACCCATTCTCGGTTGAAACTGACTGTACAACTTATCATCATCATTCCCATCTGGCTGATTCATCCCTCCAACATGCGAATCACTTGGAATGTTAGCAAGGGTTTCTTCTGCAAACCCTGCAGGGGCAATTCCTAAACGCTCCATATTTCATAAAAAGATGTACTCATTTCCATACCCTTTGTCCTTAAGAAACTTATTGATGTAGTTCAATGGAGTTCCTCCTCTTTTCCAAGCATGATAAAGCTTGTAAATAAAAGAGGGCTTTTGAATTCTTACAGGATCTGCGCCTTTGATGATTTCTTCATTTTCTTGATGACCAACATCCTATGGACTAGATGGAGGAGAATGACGCTGCTGAGAATGTTGTGGGCTCTGCTGCTGACTGGGAGACTCCTCTTCCTCGGTGAGATCGAAGTGTGTAGGCCCCTCACGCATTTGCGGTCCCTTGCTTGCAATCCTCGAAGACTTCCTTTGAGACGACATCTTTCACAGTCTTTGAAAGATTCCAAACTTGACTTTCCCAAAAAAGATGACAACTTTTTCGAAGATTAAACAAGAGAAGAAAACAGAGATGGAATATCGGTGTTCTCTTAGGGTTTTTTGAGAGTAAAGCGAAGAAGAAATAATAGTGTATAAACAGTTGAAGAGAGGCATACGGAAGGTCGTAATAGAAAGTAAAAAGATGCCTTTTTAAAAAATAACTGCCTTTTTCGAGATAATAGTCATTTCAAAAAATAACTCCTTTTTGGAAACATTGCAATAATTACGTTAATTAAAGATAGCAATAATCAAACACGGTTGATGATCGTACCTTTTCGAGATTTAACATGAGAAAGAATAACTTATAGTTAAAATCTTGCTTGTCTAAGTCTGAGAGTCTCTAGACTTTAACTTCTTCAAACCTCAAAATGTTGAGTCTAGAACGGATAATTTCAAATTGATTTTTCTCCAAAGGCTTTGTGAATATATCCGCCAGTTAGTTCTTTAAGTCAACAAATTGAATCGAAACTTCTCCATTTTGAACATGATCTCTAATGAAGTGATGTCAAATCTCTATATGCTTTGCTCTTGAGTGAAGAATTGGATTTTTGGTGAGATTGATTGCGCTGGTGTTGTCACATTTAATCTTCGTGCATGAATCTTCAATTCCAAAATCTCTTAGCTGTTGTTTTATCCACATAATTTGTGAACAACAACTTCCAAGAGCTACATATTCTGCTTCTGCTGTAGAGAGAGCTATTGTACTTTGCTTCATTGAAAACCAAGACACTGTCCTCCTTCCAAGTAGTTGACAAGTACCCAAGGTGCTCTTTCTATCAACTCTGCATCCGACAAGATCTGCGTCTGAGTATCCAAGAAGAGTAAAGTCTCTCTTTTTAGGATACCAAAGACCAAGACTTGAAGTTGAAGCAATGTATTTGATAATACGCTTTGCAGCACTTAAATGAGATTCTTTAGGGTCTGCTTGAAATCTTGCACAAATGCAAACACTAAACAAAATGTCAGGTCTAGAAGTAGTAAGATAAAGAATTGAGCCAATGATACTCCTTTATAGCTTTTGGTCGACTTTCTTTCCTCCTTCATCTTTGTCTATCTTCAAGGAACTTGACATTGGTATATCAGCCTTTTTGCAATTATCCAGTCCAAACTTTTTGACAATATCATTAGCATATTTTTCTTGATGAATAAAAGTTCCTTTCTTCAGTTGTTTCACTTGAAGCCTGAGAAAGAAGGTTAACTCACCCATCATGCTCATTTCAAATTCATCCTGCATAGTCTTAGAAAATTTCTTGCACAGACTTTTATTAGGGGATCCAAAAATAATATCATCGACATATATTTGAACAAGCACAAAACTTTTATTTTCTCTTTTGATAAATAGAGTAGTGTCTACTTTACCTTTTACAAAGCCGTTTTGAATAAAAAACTTACTCAGCCTATCATACCAAGCTCGAGGTGCTTGCTTTAGACCATATAAAGCCTTTTTGAGTCTAAATACTGAGTTTGGTTTACTTGGGTCTTCACACCCAGGTGGTTGTTCCACATAAACTTCTTCATGGATGAATCCATTTAGGAAAGCACTTTTGACGTCCATTTGGAATAACTTGAAATTCTTATAACAAGCAAAAGCAAGTAATAATCGAATTGCTTTTAACCTTGCTACTAGTGCGTAAGTCTCGTCATAGTCTATCCCTTCTTCTTGCGTATATCCCTTGGCCATGAGTCTTGCTTTGTTTCTTATGACCTTTCCTTTCTTGTCCATCTTGTTCCTGAAAACCCATTTAGCACCAATAATAGATTTACCTTTTGGTTTAGGAGTTAACTCCCAAACATCATTAATGCTGAATTGCCTTAGTTCTTCTTACATAGCTTCAATCCAGCTTTCATCAGATAAAGCTTCTTCTATGCTTTTGGGTTTTATTTCAGAAATAAGAGCTATAACACTAGACTCTTCGCGCCTTTTGGATCTTGTGCGAATTCTTTCATTAATGTCGCCAATAATAAGATCTTTGGGATGACTAGACTTATGCTTCCAGTTGTTGGTTAAATTGTCAGGTTGATGATCACTTCCTTCATTTGAATCTTCAACAATCATTTGTTGCTGGTCTTTCAAAGTCTGAGCTGCTTCCTGAGATTTAGACTTTGTAGAGTCTGGAGCAGATTCAGGTTCTTCAAGATGAGTCTGAATAGATTCATTTTGCATAGAATCTTGACATTTGACATTCATTGATTCCTCCACAGATTGAGTCTTCCTGTTGTAGACTCTATACGCTTTGCTTGTGGTTGAATATCCAAGGAAGATGCCTTCATCTGACTTTTCTTCAAACTTGCCAACTCGATCATTTGCATTTTTCAATATAAAGCATTTGCATCCAAACACATGAAAATATGAAATAATAGGCTTCTTTTCTTTGAATAACTCATAGGGGGTTTTTTCTAGAATAGGCCTTAGAAAAACTCTATTAATAATATAACATGCTGTAGAAATTGCTTCAGCCAAAAAACGTGAAGAGATGTTGCTTTCAATTAGAAGAGTTCTAGCCATTTCTTGAAGCGATCTATTCTTTCTTTCCACAACTCCATTTTGTTCTAGAGTATATGGAGATGAGAACATATGTTGAAAACTAGATTCATCACAAAATTTTGTAAAATCTTGATTTTCAAATTCACCTCAATGGTATGTTCTTATACTTGAAATAACATACCCTTTTTCATTTTGAACCTTTTTAGCAAATTTTTCAAAGTAAGAGAAAGTTTCAGACTTACTTGCCAGGAAATACACCCAAGTAAATCAAGAGTAGTCATCCACAATTACTAGGCAATATTTCTTACCTCCAATGCTCTGTGTTCTGGTTGGTCCAAAGAGATCCATATGCAGAAGCTGCAGTACATAGTTAGTGGAAACTTGATTTATTGGTTTAAAGGAATTTCTTACTTGTTTTCCCAATATGCATGGTGTACATAGATCAGACTTTTGGTATGAAAGATTGGGTAAACTACGAACAAGCTTCTTTGCTGAAATTTTGGCTATCTGCTTCATATTGATGTGCCCAAGCTTTCTGTACCATAAGTTCGCTTCGTCTTGGATTGAGATTAGACATTGCGATTCATCTGGTTTCACATCCAAGAGGTAGATATTTCTATGTCTTCGACCCATGAATGACTAAGTAGAATCTTTACTGGTTCCTGAACATATTTTCTCTTGAAAGTTGATTTTGAAACCAGTATCACACAGCTGACTGATACTGAGCAGATTGTAGTTGAGTCCTTCAACTAAAGAAACATTGCTTATTGTGAGGTTTCCAATCTTTACAGTTCCAAATCCCATAATTCTTCATTTGCTATTTCCTCCAAATGAGACTTTTCCACCATTCACTTGAACAAGCTTTATGAAGCAATTTGAATCTCATGTCATATGTCTTGAGCATCCACTATCTAGATACATTTTACCTTTTTCTTGATAGTGACCTGCATTTAAAAAGAAACTCAAACTTTCTTTGGTACCCATATTTTCTTGGGTCCATTGGTGTTAGTATGATATGCAGTTTTTGCCCATACTTTCTTAACAGGTTTCCAAACCATAGGACATTTTTTTTCAAAATGATCTGCACTATTGCACTTTGAATATTTGAGAGCATTGCGACCTACTGGTTTTACAAAGATTCTTTTAAAATGATTTTTGTAAGCATCTCTTGTGAGTCTTTGCTTAATTCTTTCTTTCACTTTTGGAAAATCAATTAAAGGAATGGTTTCAGCAGTCATTCCTAAACCAGATTTATTGAAATAAGGTCTTTGAATAGAAAGAATTTTTTCCAGTTTCTCAGATCCTATAGAAAATATTTTAGAAATATTTGAGATATCATTTTCAGTAATGCATTTTCTTTTGAAAGATTATCTTCACTTTCTCTAAGAGAAGAAACATTCATGTCTAAACATTTCACCTTTTCTTTCAAAACATTTTCTTGTTGTTTTAGAGCAAAATTTTCTCTTTTGAGTTCGGAAATCCTTTTAAGAAAAGTTTTAAGAACAAAACACAACTCATCAATGTATTTAGAGACTTTAATAGGGATTTTGAAGTTACTCACCTCAAATTCACTATCTGGATTTGAGTCTGTCTCGAAGCTTGAATCTGAATCCAATTGTGCCATTAGACATATATTGGCATAATCATCATCACTTTCTTCACACTCTGTATCACTCCAGGTTTTTGCTTTAAGAGCCTTTCGATACTTTTCAGCTTTTCCTTTCTTCTTCCTCAGAAGAGGACAGTTGGGTCTGATGTGTCCCTTTTTCTTACATTCAAAGCAAACTACATCTTTGTTTGATTCATCATCCTCAACAGACTTAGTCTGCTGCTTTTGAAAACTTTGTTTCTTTGGATTGAATCTTCTTCCTTTTTTGTTCAGCTTTCTAAATCTTCTTATCATGAGAGCAAGCTCCTCATCATCCATATCGTCTTCAGAATCTGTAACATCAGAATTGTCATTGGCTTTTAATGCAATGGATTTCTTACCTTTAGGATCTTCGTCTTCATTGATTTGTTCCACTTCATAAGATTGAAGAGTCCCAACCAACTCATCAACAGATAGTGGCATGATTCTTTGTGGCTCTCTTATTGAGGTCTTTATGTGATTCCAATCCTTAAAGAGTCCATGCAGAAGCTTGTTTACCTTCATGGGATCAGAAATTGGTTGACCTTGATTTTCAAGATCATTCACGATTTCTATAAAATGACTAAACATGTCAGTTATAGATTCTCCTGATTTCATTTTGAAGGCTTCGTATTGATCGAGGAGAATGTTGATTCTGGTCTCTTTCACTCGATCGATTCCTTCATATGTAATAGGTAATCTATCCCAGACTTCTTTTGCTATAACACAAGAACATATTATGTTATATTCAGTAGATGACAAAGCACAATATAAAGAATAAATTGCTTTTGCATTAAGAGCTTGTCTCTTGGTTATTTCTTCCTGAGTCATTTCACTAGACTCAACAGTATCTTTTCCTCTCTTTGAGACAGGTGCAGCTTTAGGAATGATTCCCTTTTCTACAACGTCCCATTCCAGAGGATTCTTTGATCTTAGAAACGCCTTCATCTTGTTTTTCTATATGTTGTAATTCTTTCCATCAAAGTAAGGCGGTCTGGTATTGCTTTACCCTTCTACCAGCCCCGGAGCCAACATACTAGCCATGGATCTTTAACTCTGAAGTAAAACACCTCAAATAAAGTGAGTACATAGGCTCTGATACCAATTGAAATAGCTAGTATAAGCACTTAGAGGGGGGTGAATAGGTGTATAATAATTTCTCGCGATAAGTGAGCAATACGAGATAAACAATATAAAGGAAGTCCTCCTTTCGTTAACAAAAACGTATTAAGATCAAAGTAAAGCAGAGAGTAGGGAAGAGAAAATTGAACACAAGGTTTATAGTGGTTCGCCTTATTCCAAGCCTACGTTCACTCTTCCGCACTGACAGCCCACTGACTGGATTTCACTATGAACAAAAGAGATGTTACAGCAAAGTTCTCCCTTGATTCCACAGTGTAGATATTCTACCACACTTTCTCAAGGTTTCTCACAAATATAGACTCTCTTTTGCGTACAAGATTTCGCTCAAAATGAATTGACTAAGAACAAGGAGCTTCAGACTTTGGAATTCTTTTACCGTGCACACACTCAAACAACTGGAATGACTTCCTTATATACTCCTTTATGCCATCATACCCGTTGGCACTTACCAAAGGGATTCCTCCAATCTACCCGTTGGACGGAATCAATTAGGAAGATCATTCGAGCTATTAAAGGAATATGTCGATAGCCCATCAATCCTATTTGCCCATACAATCAGGATCTCGATTTCCATAAGTAGAACCTTCCAAGTATACTTCGCCAATCATTGGATCCCTAATCTCCGAATCAATCATGATCAAATAAAGGATTCCGTTATGTCATATCTAGCCAAGAGATCTTCTCCAGTCGATACGGTCACATCCTTAATGAAACATCCAGTTCTGGATAGCATTTCTTCAACGGATTAGAAACTGTCAATGAGAATAGACTTTGAGTCTTGAGTCTGGCAGTCTGAAGGTCTTCAGACTTTAAATAGTAGAGTCTATAAATCTTCAGACTAGACTGATGGAAGCGTTTTGTCAGCTTCAAAACACTTCACGAAGATTTCTCCAGCAGAGAATAGTCCTTCAAACCCTGCGAGACCATAGACTGTATGCTAAGTTCAGTAAGTACGAGTTTTGGTCGACTCATATTGCTTTCATAGGTCGCGTGATTTCAGGCAAATGAATCTCCATGAATCCGATTAAGATTGAAGTAGTTATTAACTTGCCAAGACTAACGACAGTAAAAGAGATCAGAAGCTTCTTGGGTTTAGCTGGGTATTACAGAAGGTTTGTGAAAGGGTTTTTAGCTTTAGCCTCGTCATTGACATGACTGCTGAAGAAGGAAGAGAAGTTTGTATGGATGGACAAGTGCGAGCATAGTTTCAAAGAGCTTAAGCAAAAGCTGACTACCACACTAGTGCTGACAATTCCATCTGGCCTTAGAGGATATGAGATCTGCAGTGATGCGTCGTTAGAGGACTAGGTTGCGTGTTAATGCAACATGGCAGGGTTGTTGTATACACGTCTCATTAGTTGAGACCTCACGAGCTGAATTACCCGACGTATGACTAAGAACTCGCAGCGATTATCTTCGGTCTGAAGATTTGGAGACATTATTTGTGTGGAGAAAAATTCCAAATCTTCACTGACCATCAAAGTCTCAAGTATCTATTCTCTTAGAAAGAGTTGAATACGGGATAGCATCGCTAGATGGAACTCCTGAAGGACTATGATTGTGATATTTTGTACTACCCTGGAAAGGCTAACAAGGTCGCAGACGTGCTAAGTCGGAAGTCTTCAAAAGTGTAAATGGTACTCAATGAATGGATTTTACTCGAGAGGGCTCGAGATTCGGTTTCCAAGTTTGAGGTAGGTCACCATTCAAATCATATGGCTACCTTTAGAATTGAGTCGGAAGTGCAGATCAAAATCAAGACGCTTCAGCCAATAGATCTAGAGATTCAGAAGATCTTGGAAGAGGATACCGTAAAGAGGAAGGCTGACTTTCAGATTTCTAAGGACATAACACTAAGGTTCTGAGGATGATTGTGTATACCTGACAATGTAGCGCTTAAGGAAGAGATTTTATTATAAGCTCATTGTAGAAGTTACAGCGTTCATCCTTGTAGTACAAAGATGAAACAAAATTTGCATCAACATTATTGGTGGTCCGGTGTGAAGGCGGACATCACCAAATATGTCACCAAGTGTCTAACGTGTCAACAAGTAAAGGCACAACATTATAAACCAGGAGGACTTATGCAACCTCTCGAGATTCCCGAATGGAAATGGGAACATGTCATAATAGATTTTGTGACGGGCTTACCAAGGAGTCAGAGGGGTAATGATTCCATTTGGGTAGTGGTCAACAGACTGACAAAGTCGGCTCACTTCATCACGGTACAAAAGGACCTTGTTCTGGACAGGCATGCAGAGTTGTACGTGCGTCAGATTGCTTGTCTACATGGAGTACCGATGACGATTACTTTAGATCGAGACCTGGGATTTACAGCTGCCTTGTGGAAAAGTTTGCAGACTGCTTTAGAAACGAAGCTACAGTATAGTACGGCTTCTCATCCTTAGACGGATGGCCAGTCTAAGAGGACGATTCAAACCCTCGAAGACATGCTGTGAGCTTGCATATTAGATTTCAAGGGAAGTTGGGAGGAACAACTTCACCTTATTGAGTTCGCCTACAATAACAGCTACCAATAGAGCATTTACATGGCTCATTTCGAAGCTTTGTATGGCAGAGCATGCAAAACCTCAATTTGATTGGTTGAGGTCAGAGAATGAAAGATCACAGGCCCAGAGTTAGTCTAATAATCAGTGGATGTAGTTGCCGTTATTAGAGACAAATTAAAGACCGTTCAAAGCTGTCGGAAGAGTTACGCTGAAAAAGCGCTAGAGACCATTGAAATTCCAAGTTGGTGATCATGTCTTTCTGAAGGTGTCACCAATGAGGGGTACTTCGCGCTTTGGCAAGAAGGGAAAATTGAGTCCGAGATAAGTAGGTCCCTTTGAGATTCTAGAAAGAATCAAGATCGTAGCGTAGCACCTTGTATTACCCGCCAGCTTGACGTTGGCCTTGACCTGAAAAGCAAAGCAATGACTTAACTTGCGTGGCCAACTCGCGTGCCTGCTTGACCTAAAATGCAAAGCAACGACTTGCATGGCCAATTCACATTGCCGGCCAGCTTTAATAATTTGGTTGTTTCGAATTCTGAGGCCCGCTTTTATTAGGATGGTGATTTATGTTGTTACGTCAAAATTGATTGTAGAAATTCCTAAATTGACTTTAAAACTATAAAAATCATAAAGAGAGAATCTCTCTTTTTAATAGATGGTGATGGCGCCCTACCATACACTTTTAATTAACGAATTCCTGGACTATATGAGCAAACTCATGTGCAAATTAATATTTAGATGGATGCTAGAAAAAATGAAGAAATGGTAGGTCAATTGGTAAATAGTAAACACTAATGATTCAATTTGGTCGGTGTAACGCACTAATCCTATCCCTGATAACTATACTCGACAACTTTTATGGGAGATCTAAAGTGGCAATATGGACAACAGACTTTGTACAAGCTGTCTATGTCGATTAAATATTAATCACTTTCGTACGAAATTCAGTAGAAAAAGATGGCTTGTTATGATGTGCCTTTTGAGGGTGGATCATGTGTCATGTCTTTTTACTAAGGTAGGTTCTCTGAAAATTCCACCAACGTGTTGATTGAGGTAAGAACATGAATTTGACACGATGGATCTATTTTCTTTTTAATTATAATTATTTTGTCATCTTATTTAGTAAATTCAAGCTTTCTATTCAACCGATCTCTCAAAAATTTATATTATTTTTCAAGTTACGAATCATGTGAGCTGTGAAATTCTGAACACATACAGGAAATTGATTTGTGTAAAGTGTTCTACCTTAGCTTATAATATAATTTGCAGAACCTGTCACTTCCTCCAGCTAAATTTTATTTTTTGTTAATTCAATGTAGAATATGTTGATTTTGGTCGTCATGACTTCATACCTAACTCACCACTCATTATTCATAGTTAAGATAGGTTGCAAGATCCATACATATCTATTATATGTTTCACCCTTAGCCCTTGATGAAGAGGACCTCTTCGTCCACTAGGAGGAAAATGAACTGATATGGAGTCACTGTGTGGAATTAGCTCAATCAAACAGAAGTTAATGAAAAAATCTATTGCTTTTGGGTACAATTCTACTACAAATTGGAAATAAATAGATAAGAATAGTTGAAATGGCTCGTCTATTTAGTGATCATTGCAACTGCCCAAGGAATCCCATTCATGGAAACTCTTCTTTTAAGGAAAAGAAAATGGTTTTCTGACGCGTACAACAATGATGATCAAGAGTTCGAATGCCATAGTTTTATCATTGCGATGTAGTTATGTCTTTTATTATCTATGAGATATGGCAATATATGTTCAAGTATCTAAATATACAAAACCGCATTTTTATTTAACGGCTTAAACTTAGAGAGTTTAGTTGGCACTAGTTCTATAAATTCTCATATAGTATAAGAGCAGGAGATTCCGAATTCAAATCTTTACAAGTTCTTATTTACACACTTTAGTCTTAGGCCAAAATCTAGTCTATTTTCATAAAGGGAGAGTGTGAAAGTATTTAAATATTAAAAACCATGCCTTCATCTAATCATTTAAATTTTTAAATAGTTGGCAAGGATTATACATATGTCTATTTTGCAAGTAATGCGCAACTTCTTTTTTGGGTCGATAAAGCATTATTTTCATCATGAAGTAGGAAACGTAATGTGCCATTACCCACCCGTAGGTAGACATGATGGTTAGGCTTTGCTATCTCATCGCCGAGGGAACGAGTTCAAATCTCTGGATGCTCACGACTTAAGTGGGGTTCTCAGGGGTGGTTTATTGGACCAACCCCCCTTCCTGAGGGTTTATGTCTAAATAGCAGCTTGCAACGAGGCCCCACCAGTGCTACTGAGCATCGGAGGGTCGTGTGATCTCTGAAGGGTGATTTCCGGTGGTCCCTTGGTCTTCAAATGAAGATTTGGGCATGTTAAACTTCTGCTTGGGGCAAAAGTTGGAATCTTTTTGCTGCCCAAAAGTCTTTTTTTGAACAAATTACTCGTAGGAAACTGACATTCTTCAAGTAGCCTGCATCAGATTCCATTCCGAATGGACTTGAGAAAAAAATGAGATACCTCAAGAAGCAATATACCAAAACTAATTGAAAACTTATGCAGTTTCTAAAAGGGATTAGGGCTCCCCAAAAATATTTACATATTAGATATAATAATCATATGTGGAAACACGAAATAAAATGTAAAATAGACCTCTAGCCATTATTCGAATTTACGTTTGTTGGAAATTCATGGGGATTCGTTGAAACTATGGGTACACACTACTAACCCATTCCTCTCGCATACTGATGGTGTATTCCAAATGAGAGGGTTTGCATTAGATCTTATGATTACCCTTGTTGACACCTAAATTTTTGTCCAAAAGTCATTTCCGAAAAATGGGAACTTCTTTTCCAAAAAAATATTTCATGTCAAATCCTTGCATATAGATTATCCAGGTATTTAATATAGTATTTTAAATGGAAGATGTTTTTCCTAAAAAAAAGGAAAAGAAAAAATTTAAAAAAGGAAAAAAGAAGAAGCAAGTTGGGGCCAATGATCTAAATGTGACTAGCCAAGCTTAGGAGGTCAAATTGCAATTAAAACAACAAGTTAGGGCCAAAATGTAATTTCCAAAAGTCGAGGGACCAATTCACAAATTTTGCAAAAATTCGTCGAAGCCTTTATATCACCATCTTGGCCCCCAATTAAGTTGAAATTGAACTTGAGCTCGATCGAATTAATCCAATATGAACAAAAGGACCAAATTGCATTGAATTAGGCATTCTCGAATAAGAAAATGACCAACTTTGAGGGATTTCCTTGCAAAATTGGGTGGGGAAAATTGTGAAAGCTAGTCAAGATCTCAAATTACTATATAGAAGCTTGCTAATCAATAAAAAATTGCAGCCAAATTGATGAATTAGAGGACACAAATCAGCTACCAAAACCTAGTCCATGATTTAGTCACAATTTGGAGCTGTTGAGTGAGCAACTTGGTGGCTCTGCCAATATCCCACTTAGCTGCCCGATCAGTTTGATCTTTGCACATGATGGAAGATGATTATTGGTAGTACAAATGGACAAAAATTGGCCAGGGATAAGTAGCTAGAAGCACATGAAAACTGTAGCAAAATCCACACATTCAATAGCGGTAAAAGTTGATAATTTGGCAAAGTAAAAAAGTTGTTGAAGTAGCCACTTTGATAGGCTTGGTAGGTGGACAAAAGACCGACAAAAAATACCTTAATTCATGGGATAAGATCATTAAAGCAAGCTCTTTAAGGGCATGAAAGACAGGGGACAAGAAGGGCATGTGAATTGGCGGGCATGTGCATGGCCAATTCACATGCTCGCCATCTTGACGTTGGCCTTGACCTGAAAAGCAAAGCAATGACTTAACTTGCGTGGCCAACTCGCGTGCCTGCTTGACCTGAAATGCAAAGCAACGACTTGCATGGCCAATTCACATTGCCCGCCAGCTTTAATAATTTGGTTGTTTCGAATTCTGAGGCCCGCTTTTATTAGGATGGTGATTTATGTTGTTACGTCAAAATTGATTGTAGAAATTCCTAAATTGACTTAAAAACTATAAAAATCATAAAGAGAGAATCTCTTTTTAATAGATGGTGATGGCGCCCTACCGTACACTTTTAATTAACGAATTCCTGGACTATATGAGCAAACTCATGTGCAAATTAATATTTAGATCGATGATAGATAAAATGATGAAATGGTAGGTCAATTGGTAAATAGTAAACACTAATGATTCAATTTGGTCGGTGTAACGCACTAATCCTATCCCTGATAACTATACCCCACAACTTTTATGGGAGATCTAAAGTGGCAATATGGACAACAGACTTTATACAAGCTGTCTATGTCGATTAAATATTAATCACTTTCGTGCGAAATTCAGTAAAAAAAGATGGCTTGTTATGATGTGCCTTTTGAGGGTGGATCATGTGTCATGTCTTTTTACTAAAGTAGGTTCTCTGAAAATTCCACCAACGTGTTGACTGAGGTAAGAACATGAATTTGACACGATGGATCTTTTTTTTTAATTATAATTATTTTGTCATCTTATTTAGTAAATTCAAGCATTCTATTCAACCGATCTCTCAAAAATTTATATTATTTTTCAAGTTACGAATCATGTGAGCTGTGAAATTTTGAACACATACAGGAAATTGATTTGTGTAAAGTGTTCTACCTTAGCTTATAATATGATTTGCAGAACCTGTCACTTCCTCCAGCTAAATTTTATTTTTTGTTAATTCAATGTAGAATATGTTGATTTTGGTCGTCATGACTTCATACCTAACTCACCACCCATTATTCATAGTTAAGATAGGTTGCAAGATCCATACATATCTATTATATGTTTCACCCTTAGCCCTTGATGAAGAGGACCTTTTCGTCCACTAGGAGGAAAATGAACTGATATGGAGTCACTGTGTGGAATTAGCTCAATCAAACAGAAGTTAATGAAAAAATCTATTGCTTTTGGGTACAATTCTACTACAAATTGGAAATAAATAGATAAGAATAGTTGAAATGGCTCGTCTATTTAGTGATCATTGCAACTGCCCAAGGAATCCCGTTCATGGAAACTCTTCTTTTAAGGAAAAGAAAATGGTTTTCTGACGCGTACAACAATGATGATCAAGAGTTCGAATGCCATAGTTTTATCATTGCGATGTAGTTATGTCTTTTATTATCTATGAGATATGGCAATATATGTTCAAGTATCTAAATATACAAAACCGCATTTTTATTTAACGGCTTAAACTTAGAGAGTTGAGTTGGCCAAAAACACAGTAGCGGCCATCTAGGGACTTGAAATGGTTATACAATAATCATTGAGACAACGTCTCAGCAAGTTTTACCCCTTAAGATTCGATTAGTAAACCAATACATGATATGTGTTGCCTAAGCACAGCACGAGTTAGAGAACTTACGTTGGTCTCGGTTCCTACTTGCAATTCAAGGTTATTCACAAATGCCTCATATATCACATCAAACATTCAATCAATTCATGACATCATATTAAATCATTGATCAATCGATCTAGTCAATTACATATTAGTCGAGCCACCTCTAGGTCATTCCAATCCATACTTTATTTTCCAAATAGTATACCTAATCACCAACCCACAAATATTCTCTTGGGCGCTGTTTTTGCCAAATGACCTACCGATCACCGATCTCATACATTTTCTAAGGTGCTGTTTTCGCCAAGGTGACATAAACAATTTATGTGCATTCTTTAAGGCATTCCAATTACTTTCGGCCACACGGGCACGATACTCGTCACATAGAAATACTGCCACACAAGCACGATCTACGCCACACAAGCACGTTCTATGTCAGACATGTACAATCTATGCCACATAGGCACGTTCTACGTCACACAGGCACGATCAACCATCACCATGCAAGCATGGGCTTTCTACATAGGAGCATTGTCCACCCGATATTATCGTAACTGATTAGTCTTAGCCAAGAGTATATTTAATTCATTCTCATGACCTTCTCAACTTTATAGCCCATCAAGCATTACTAACACTATATACTTATACCCGGCCATCTACCAATCAATTACTCAAATTCCATACAATTTAGGAGTAAATCCTAATATTCCACAATCAATTCAATTAAAAAAAATGTAAAGCCCAAATAAATAAACGGACTACACCATGACAATCAGCATAAAATTTCAGTTGCTGACCATCCCAGCCTAATTTTCGAAAAATGAATAAATCAATAAATACAAAAAATTCAATTTAGGCTCATAATGCCTAAGCGGACGCACTAACGGATTGGAAAAAAATACAGAGATGCATTCAATAAGTAGAAGTACGTCTTCACTTGCTAACTACACTAATCAATCACCAAACATGCATCATTAAGTCACCAATTAAATTATTATTTAGGGTTTAGGGTTTAGGGTTTAGGGTTTAGGGTTTTAGGGTTTGGGGTTTTAGGGTTTGGGGTTTAGGGTTTAGGGTTTAGGGTTTAGGGTTTGGGGTTTTAGGGTTTGGGGTTTTAGGGTTTGGGGTTTTAGGGTTTGGGGTTTTAGGGTTTGGGGTTTTAGGGTTTTTTGGGGGTTTAGGGTTTAGGGGGTTTAGGGGTTTAGGGTTTAGGGTTTAGCAGGGGCCCAGGCCCAGGCCCAGGCCCAGGCCCAGGCCTAGGCCCAGGCCTGGGGCCTAGGCCCAGGCCCCTAGGCCTAGGCCTAGGGGCCCAGGCCTGGGGCCCAGGCCCAGGCCCAGGCCCAGGCCCAGGCCCAGGCCCAGGCCCAGGCCCAGGCCCAGGCCCAGGCCCAGGCCCAGGCCCAGGCCCAGGCCCAGGCCCAGGCCCAGGCCCAGGCCCAGGGGCCCAGGCCCAGGCCCAGGCCCAGGCCCAGGGCCCCAGGGGCCCAGGCCTGGGCCCAGGCCCAGGCCCAGGCCCAGGCCCAGGCCCAGGCCCAGGCCCAGGCCCAGGCCCAGGCCCAGGCCCAGGCCCAGGCCCAGGCCCAGGCCCAGGCCCAGGCCCAGGCCCAGGCCCAGGCCCAGGCCCAGGCCCAGGCCCAGGCCCAGGCCCAGGGCCCAGGCCCAGGCCCAGGCCCAGGCCCAGGCCCAGGCCCAGGCCCAGGCCCAGGCCCAGGCCCCCAGGCCCAGGCCCAGGCCCAGGCCCAGGCCCAGGCCCAGGCCCAGGCCCAGGCCCAGGCCCAGGCCCAGGCCCAGGCCCAGGCCCAGGCCCAGGCCCAGGCCCAGGCCCAGGCCCAGGCCCAGGCCCAGGCCCAGGCCCAGGCCCAGGCCCAGGCCCAGGCCCAGGCCCAGGCCCAGGCCCAGGCCCAGGCCCAGGCCCAGGCCCAGGCCCAGGCCCAGGCCCAGGCCCAGGCCCAGGCCCAGGCCCAGGCCCAGGCCCAGGCCCAGGCCCAGGCCCAGGCCCAGGCCCAGGCCCAGGCCCAGGCCCAGGCCCAGGCCCAGGCCCAGGCCCAGGCCCAGGCCCAGGCCCAGGCCCAGGCCCAGGCCCAGGCCCAGGCCCAGGCCCAGGCCCAGGCCCAGGCCCAGGCCCAGGCCCAGGCCCAGGCCCAGGCCCAGGCCCAGGCCCAGGCCCAGGCCCAGGCCCAGGCCCAGGCCCAGGCCCAGGCCCAGGCCCAGGCCCAGGCCCAGGCCCAGGCCCAGGCCCAGGCCCAGGCCCAGGCCCAGGCCCAGGCCCAGGCCCAGGCCCAGGCCCAGGCCCAGGCCCAGGCCCAGGCCCAGGCCCAGGCCCAGGCCCAGGCCCAGGCCCAGGCCCAGGCCCAGGCCCAGGCCCAGGCCCAGGCCCAGGCCCAGGCCCAGGCCCAGGCCCAGGCCCAGGCCCAGGCCCAGGCCCAGGCCCAGGCCCAGGCCCAGGCCCAGGCCCAGGCCCAGGCCCAGGCCCAGGCCCAGGCCCAGGCCCAGGCCCAGGCCCAGGCCCAGGCCCAGGCCCAGGCCCAGGCCCAGGCCCAGGCCCAGGCCCAGGCCCAGGCCCAGGCCCAGGCCCAGGCCCAGGCCCAGGCCCAGGCCCAGGCCCAGGCCCAGGCCCAGGCCCAGGCCCAGGCCCAGGCCCAGGCCCAGGCCCAGGCCCAGGCCCAGGCCCAGGCCCAGGCCCAGGCCCAGGCCCAGGCCCAGGCCCAGGCCCAGGCCCAGGCCCAGGCCCAGGCCCAGGCCCAGGCCCAGGCCCAGGCCCAGGCCCAGGGCCCAGGCCCAGGCCCAGGCCCAGGCCCAGGCCCAGGCCCAGGCCCAGGCCCAGGCCCAGGCCCAGGCCCAGGCCCAGGCCCAGGCCCAGGCCCAGGCCCAGGCCCAGGCCCAGGCCCAGGCCCAGGCCCAGGCCCAGGCCCAGGCCCAGGCCCAGGCCCAGGCCCAGGCCCAGGCCCAGGCCCAGGCCCAGGCCCAGGCCCAGGCCCAGGCCCAGGCCCAGGCCCAGGCCCAGGCCCAGGCCCAGGCCCAGGCCCAGGCCCAGGCCCAGGCCCAGGCCCAGGCCCAGGCCCAGGCCCAGGCCCAGGCCCAGGCCCAGGCCCAGGCCCAGGCCCAGGCCCAGGCCCAGGCCCAGGCCCAGGCCCAGGCCCAGGCCCAGGCCCAGGCCCAGGCCCAGGCCCAGGCCCAGGCCCAGGCCCAGGCCCAGGCCCAGGGCCCAGGCCCAGGCCCAGGCCCAGGCCCAGGCAGGCCCAGGCCCAGGCCCAGGCCCAGGCCCAGGCCCAGGCCCAGGCCCAGGCCCAGGCCCAGGCCCAGGCCCAGGCCCAGGCCCAGGCCCAGGCCCAGGCCCAGGCCCAGGCCCAGGCCCAGGCCCAGGCCCAGGCCCAGGCCCAGGCCCAGGCCCAGGCCCAGGCCCAGGCCCAGGCCCAGGCCCAGGCCCAGGCCCAGGCCCAGGCCCAGGCCCAGGCCCAGGCCCAGGCCCAGGCCCAGGCCCAGGCCCAGGCCCAGGCCCAGGCCCAGGCCCAGGCCCAGGCCCAGGCCCAGGCCCAGGCCCAGGCCCAGGCCCAGGCCCAGGCCCAGGCCCAGGCCCAGGCCCAGGCCCAGGCCCAGGCCCAGGCCCAGGCCCAGGCCCAGGCCCAGGCCCAGGCCCAGGCCCAGGCCCAGGCCCAGGCCCAGGCCCAGGCCCAGGCCCAGGCCCAGGCCCAGGCCCAGGCCCAGGCCCAGGCCCAGGCCCAGGCCCAGGCCCAGGCCCAGGCCCAGGCCCAGGCCCAGGCCCAGGCCCAGGCCCAGGCCCAGGCCCAGGCCCAGGCCCAGGCCCAGGCCCAGGCCCAGGCCCAGGCCCAGGCCCAGGCCCAGGCCCAGGCCCAGGCCCAGGCCCAGGCCCAGGCCCAGGCCCAGGCCCAGGCCCAGGCCCAGGCCCAGGCCCAGGCCCAGGCCCAGGCCCAGGCCCAGGCCCAGGCCCAGGCCCAGGCCCAGGCCCAGGCCCAGGCCCAGGCCCAGGCCCAGGCCAGGCCCAGGCCCAGGCCCAGGCCCAGGCCCAGGCCCAGGCCCAGGCCCAGGCCCAGGCCCAGGCCCAGGCCCAGGCCCAGGCCCAGGCCCAGGCCCAGGCCCAGGCCCAGGCCCAGGCCCAGGCCCAGGCCCAGGCCCAGGCCCAGGCCCAGGCCCAGGCCCAGGCCCAGGCCCAGGCCCAGGCCCAGGCCCAGGCCCAGGCCCAGGCCCAGGCCCAGGCCCAGGCCCAGGCCCAGGCCCAGGCCCAGGCCCAGGCCCAGGCCCAGGCCCAGGCCCAGGCCCAGGCCCAGGCCCAGGCCCAGGCCCAGGCCCAGGCCCAGGCCCAGGCCAGGCCCAGGCCCAGGCCCAGGCCCAGGCCCAGGCCCAGGCCCAGGCCCAGGCCCAGGCCCAGGCCCAGGCCCAGGCCCAGGCCCAGGCCCAGGCCCAGGCCCAGGCCCAGGCCCAGGCCCAGGCCCAGGGCCCAGGCCCAGGCCCAGGCCCAGGCCCAGGCCCAGGCCCAGGCCCAGGCCCAGGCCCAGGCCCAGGCCCAGGCCCAGGCCCAGGCCCAGGCCCAGGCCCAGGCCCAGGCCCAGGCCCAGGCCCAGGCCCAGGCCCAGGCCCAGGCCCAGGCCCAGGCCCAGGCCCAGGCCCAGGCCCAGGCCCAGGCCCAGGCCCAGGCCCAGGCCCAGGCCCAGGCCCAGGCCCAGGCCCAGGCCCAGGCCCAGGCCCAGGCCCAGGCCCAGGCCCAGGCCCAGGCCCAGGCCCAGGCCCAGGCCCAGGCCCAGGCCCAGGCCCAGGCCCAGGCCCAGGCCCAGGCCCAGGCCCAGGCCCAGGCCCAGGCCCAGGCCCAGGCCCAGGCCCAGGCCCAGGCCCAGGCCCAGGCCCAGGCCCAGGCCCAGGCCCAGGCCCAGGCCCAGGCCCAGGCCCAGGCCCAGGCCCAGGCCCAGGCCCAGGCCCAGGCCCAGGCCCAGGCCCAGGCCCAGGCCCAGGCCCAGGCCCAGGCCCAGGCCCAGGCCCAGGCCCAGGCCCAGGCCCAGGCCCAGGCCCAGGCCCAGGCCCAGGCCCAGGCCCAGGCCCAGGCCCAGGCCCAGGCCCAGGCCCAGGCCCAGGCCCAGGCCCAGGCCCAGGCCCAGGCCCAGGCCCAGGCCCAGGCCCAG
>CM029472.1:37051700-37219200 GCA_017140325.1 Eucalyptus leucophloia subsp. euroa
ATACACCCTTCCTTGAGCGGGTGGCCTCTGTGGATTCCTTGGTAGATTTGGTCCAGCAATGCGTTGTTGCACCTGTCCCACTAGGTTGACATTCAGTTGCAACCTCTCTTGTGGACAATTTCTCCTAAAGTGTCCTATCTGCTCACAACCATAACATTTCGGTTGACTATTACAAAATCCTAGCCCATGTTGTCCACCACACCTTTGGCAGATATTACTCTGATAGGGTACTTTCCCAAAAATTGGGCCATTCCTAGCTTTTACAAAATTTCCAAAATTACTCTTTTTCTTAGATTCCCAGGGCTGACCTTGACTAGGATAGGGTCTCTTACCCCGTCTGATATTACTAAAGGTCGACTACTTTCCAGTATCTGATTGTTCCCTCATTAACTCCTCTTCCACCAACTGTGCCCTTTCATTGATTTCATTATAACCCCTTATATTCAGAGGCACTAGTTGTTTTCTGATATTAGTCCTTAGCCCTTTTAGGAATCCCTTAGTCTTTTCTTCTCAATCCTCAATCAACCTAGGAGCATATCTAGACAATTCAGAAAATTTTGCTTCATCCTGATCCACTATCAGCTCCCTTTGTTCTAACTGAACAAATTATGTGATCTTCTTATCTCTTGCACAGTCAGAAAAATGCTTTCTATTGAAAGCTCTAACATACTCATCCCAGTTTCTGTCAGTACCTGGTGGAAAAGATCGTATCTCTTGAAGCTCTCCACCAAAACTTTGCATTTCCCTCTAGTTGGTACTCTGCCAAGGTTATCTTTTCAGAATCATTACAGTTCAACAACCGGAAGATCTGTTCCATCCCATCAATCCAATGTTCTACCTCCTCAGGACTTCCCATTCCACTAAACTTAGGTGGTTTCAATTTTAGGAATTGCTCCACCAGTCCCTGAGGGCGATGTTCTACTCCGGGGTGTTGCTGTGGTTGATGATGTTATCTTTCCATCAAATTTCCTATATTGGCCAATGCCTGCAGGATATCTTCCATCGAAGGTTCAGCCCTTGAAGCAGAGGCTTCAGCCCTCGATGGATGGGAACTTCCAGTTTGCACCATGATTTCTTGCAGTTTTCCAAGCATTCACGTCAAGAATGATTAGTGACTCACCGTCATTGGTCAAATAATAAAATAAGGGTATTATTAAAGTCACATAAGTAACATGAAATGTTACTAGCACACAAAGGTAACTCACAACCGCTACCAGGGATCTATGAGTGAAAATCTATCGCCCGTTGTTCAAACTTAGTCAACTACCCTTGGTTAGTATCCTATGGTGTGCATCATTCTATCCTCATTTCCTTTTGAGGCACCTTATCACTCCACATAAACTTTTGCTCTGATACCACCCATTGTGGCACCCCTCGATGGTCCCCAATCCATTAGGGTCGCCACAGATACCTTTCCCTTGCCCTGAAGGTCTATTACTATGATACCAAGTCATTTTCAAGAAGCCCATGAGTCCTGGGGGTTTATATATATATATATATATATATATATATATATATATATATATATTTATCGGTCCCTTCGCAATTTATATAGCGAAAGCACATCCATCAACTCCCTTCCCTATAAAAAAAAAAGACGATGCACACCAACTAAACATTTTATAAGTTAAAGCCGAACATTTTTATTTATATAACTAGATGGACATCTTAGTCGGTACATCAAAATGCCAAGATTTTTCTAAACTTGGCTATCTTCAAAAGGTAGCCGACTCTCTAACAACCATGTACATAGGCCCATCAGTCCTGTTCATAAGGCCAAACTATTATGACACGTCCCATTCCATGCCATACAATTTAGTCCTATAACCAGACCACACACACACTTAGTAGTGCGATCAATTTTAATATTCAAAAAAAGGTTTCATCCCCTAGAGGACCAGTGTTTGCGTCCTTTTAGGCATTTGCACCCACCCTAGCACCGTGAAAGCCTCCGGCATTCAACCACTAGGCCACCGGGCATCCGGAGTGTGTTACGTCACAACTCTAGGCATCTTGCACCCCACTTGGCATCACAAGGAATCTCCGGGGCGCGCCATGAAAATGGTTAACCCTATACTCCGGATTTACGTACCGACAAGCATACTACCAGGCATCCCGAAGCTCCTGGGGAAAACATCTGAGCACTACGGGTCTCAGGCATCGAAAGGACATCGACTCACTCGAGCCTTCGGGCCCCCCAACTCCCGGGGCATCGTTGACCCGAGGGTCCAACGAAAACATTAACATCTTAATTTCCAAAAACATGTTCAATGCTATGACATTGGAAATTACATGAGTTTCATTGAAATCTTCAATGTTGAATGATATGCTGAATGCCAAAAACCATCATGTCAAATGACAACCCAAGATGCATTCACCTTTGGGACAAATTGAGCAAATTCGAAATAAAACAGTTCAAAAATCAGAATGCACAGTTTTAGTAAAAATTTCGGAATAACCCCTAAATGAACTCAGAAAACTCTAAGATTTTAGTATGATATAAATAAGACCCAAAGGAAAAAGTTTCATGAAGAACACTAAGCCAAAATAGTTATGTATGAATTGCAGCAGATTGCACAACTCTGCCCCCAAATTTATTCGGTCAATAGTCCTCCTCCATAGTTGACTAAAGTGTCAACTAAATGGAGAGAGATTGTAGTGGCATTGAACGTGGACGATTCCTCCTCTCCGTGTGGGCATACATGTTCCTCACGTATAGCCGAATCTCATTCCTTCGGCTCAAAAAGAATCAATTAATCAAAGTCCAAATTTCCTTCTCATTTTTTATACACTTTGGTGGTATAATTGCATAGTGTCATCAAAACAAATTTGCATGGCTCAACAGGATTGAATGTGAAACTAACGATGAATTATTCCGATAACAATCTCGTCAATCAGCGATGTATCTTTATTTTTTCCAAGATCGGCTAAATACAAACAAGGTTGGTCTCACCAATGACCTTAGGTAAGGGAATTTGAACAAGGCTATAGTTTATTTGAGAATCGGACCATTACTAAACGTGACATATCGGTCCGATGATAATAACCAAATGATGTCTGTTGTGGTGTCAATAATACCATCCGACGATACTTCCGTCACTTAGT
Organism: Eucalyptus leucophloia subsp. euroa; assembly: GCA_017140325.1. Taxonomy (NCBI): domain Eukaryota; kingdom Viridiplantae; phylum Streptophyta; class Magnoliopsida; order Myrtales; family Myrtaceae; genus Eucalyptus; species Eucalyptus leucophloia. The sequence goes on from CM029472.1 coordinate 37,054,806, forward strand.
CACGGCTGTTGCATATTCAAGGATGGTCGAATTCTCGGATGCCACACCACAAGTAATCTCCGCTCCACCACAGCCACGCCATGTTCGACGCCGTTGCATTGCCACCACAGCCGAGCCGAGATCCAGCCGCCGGTGTCCCTCCGCCTACAAATCCGAGGTCCCGCAGCATCGTGGCCCGATCCTCGTGCCACAACGCCGCCCCGCTGCCGATCTACAGCACTCTAGCTCACACCACCCCACGAGGACGCCAATCTCGCCCTCGATCCACGTGCCGCTCGTGACCCGGTAGATCCCGAGTTAGCTTGCCATCCCTAACTCCCCGTTTGCTGCCCTAAAGCCTCGACGATCGCCAATGCAAACCCAACACCATCCCCGCTCGCCCGCGAAATCGTCGCTGCCGCCAAGTCAACATCGGAACACCGTGTTCGAGCTCGGCCCCTGCTCCCTCAAAGCCCATGATGTGACGCCCTTTGCCACCTCACCGCCATCGCGCTGCTCCCGGTGTGCTTGCCGAAACCCTAGTCAGCAATCCCTCCACGCCGGACGCCACCAACCCCTTTTTCTTCTTCTTTTTCTTTTTAGAAAAAAGAAAAAAATGAAAAAATGAAAAAGCCAAAAATTAATTTAGGTAATTTTTGTTTTTCTTTTCTTTTATTATCTTTTGTTGTTTTATTATTATGGTTGTTATTTCATTATTTTCTCTTTTTAGTGTAATTATCCCTTTAATGCGAATTTGAAATTGCATGATATGAAATTGCCTTGAAATTAGTGATTGTTAGTCCGACTTTCACGCCCGAAGTCCGACTCACAATCACTTTTAAAAAATCGCTAATTCGATCTCCCGCCCGAGATTCAATTCGTGATTTATGTATAATTGGCCAATCCGATTTCATGCGCGAGAAATGGTTCATCAATTTAGATATCAATATTGCTTGATTTTCTGTCATGTCACTTAAGTTAATTTTCTAAAATCAAAAATCAAAAATGTAGGTTAGAATTAGGTTTATTTATTGTTTTTGGATTTACATGCTTAGAATAGAAATTTTATTCTGAATTTTAAAAATAAAAATTAAAAATATATATTAAAAAATCAAAGAAATCAATTAATTTAGGTTGCTAGTCTTTTTTTTTTTTTTTTTAATTTGGATTGATGTTTAATTATTTGGCAATTATTAATTTCGAAATTAAAAAAAAAATCAACAAAAAAATCATCATGCATATGTCATGTAGAATTAGGGCATATTTTGCATGTCATTTCATATTAGGATAAAATTGCACTTAGTTTAATTTTAGATAATTTTTTAATTTATTATAAGTTTAGGTATTTTCTTAAATATATTGCATTTTAGGATTACTTGGGTTGAGATAATATTTTAGTTTAAATTTGGATTTGGCTTAACCTAATTCCTAATAAAAATCAAATAGGATCTTAATCTAATTAGATGATTTTCACATTTTATCTAATTCCGAATTTCATGAAAAATACAAAAATGTCTTAGAATAAATTACTTTTATTTTCTAGGATAAATTGCATTATTTTAAGAAAAAAAGAAAAGAAAAATGTCATGTGCATAGGAAGCAACATGCTATTTAGTGATTGTTGCTAGGTCCATTCAATTAGAAATTGCATGTCATTAGAATTAGGTCATTTAGTTAATATTGCGTTGCATATTGCATTGCATATTGCATGATTTTTATTAATTAAGTGAAAAAAAAAAAGAAATTGCGTATTAATTAGAAATCATATCTAGCGTTGTTGATGTGAATTCTGATTTAACATCGCAAATGCTTTCGTTACTTTGAGGTAAGTTTTGCAATTTATTCATTATCTATATGGGTATTAAATTGGTGGATTGCACACCCGTATGATCGCCTCACATGTTAGGAAAATAGATTTAAAATAAATTGGAGCTGCCTGCCAAAAACATTTTTGGAAATAAAAGAATGGTATTGAAAAGGCACTAGAGAAATCTAGTGTAACCAAATTCCCGTACCTATAATCTCTGGTCCGCAGGAGTAAAATAAAACTCTTGTTACTTTACTTTGGTTTCTAATCGACCCACCAAAAAAATATTAGTGGCGACTCTTAGTTAAAAATCAATTGCATGTTAAGAACTTAAACCTAAGTCGCGAATTGTTATGGGCTTAGGAGAGCCCGAGCTAAGTTCAGGCTTAGTAATCCATTAGCCTGATTTTAGGTAATTCATGTGACATCCTGATTTTCCAATTTTGCTTTCAATTGAATATGTCAGGCATTTCATCTTTACGCCTATAACTCTCTTCTCTGAGTTGGCCACTTACGAGATAACTTGTTTATCAGGTGAAGCCGTTAAGGAATCTAAACGCAATAGACTTGAGAATTCGACCAGGAACCAACTGCTCGACCGTGCTAATCCTCAAGGGTCATTATGGCACAGATCGATTAGAGATCGGAGATAAGTCAACTCCACAAAGGCATGTGATTAAGTGTGGATGATTCCAATTGATTACACAAATCTTGTCGATTGGCACTAGACCAATTTCTTTATCGTTTTGGTACATTGTGTCCATATTTGAAATCTTGAGATTCTTATGACAATCGAGAGTCACCAATGTGTCGAAGATGTACTTTCCCGCTTGAAATTAATCAACCACAGGTCAATTGTATTGAAAATTCCTAAAAGCTACCCGATATATTATGACGCGCTAAAGTCACGCCAGATTGAAATTAACCATAAAATTGAACCCGAATTCAGAAATTGAAGGTTCTGGCATATCATAATTCAATTTAGGAACATCGACTCATCTTTAGAAATTTTTTCTACAAATCGAGATTTTTGGCGGAAAAGCAAAGTAAGGCCGTTTTGTTCGAGATTGTCAGAGGGCTGTTTTTAATCACATCCTTGAGAAGCAAGTTGGATCACTTGATGGGGCAAAGTCATAAGAAGGTGGAGGACACCTGGGTTAATTTAATTGAGCTTCGATTGGACGGAATTGAATGAAATTGAAAGAATTGATGTACAAATAAGTGAAATTCGTATGCCATGGTGGACTAAGCAAAATGGACCCATTAGAAGCTTGTCTTGGAAGCTTGGAGGTGAGAGGAAGGTGACATCACATGAGGTCATGGTAGGCCATGTTTGTGGGGCCAAAAGAGAGAGAGAGAGAGAGAGAGAGAGAGAGAGAGAGAGAGACCAGTTTCCTCTTTCCCTCTCCCTCTCCCATCATTGCCTCTCTCCTCCTAGTCATCTTACTGTACGAAAAACTAGCAAGCAGAAGAAGCTAAAGACCAGCAAAGCCAGAGCTGACGTCGCCTCCTCTTACCGTCGTCGTTTCTCACCGAAGCCGGAATCACCACCGCTGCTCCGCCTCCTTCTCTCCCCCTTGCTGTTTGACCGTCTCTCCACTTTCTTGGGTGTGCCTTGAAGGCTTTAAGACCCAGCAATGAACTAGAGAAGCTCCGTCTGAAGACGCATGCTGCCATCGTCACCGTTCGTCCTAACTGAAGGTCGTCGCTGCTCATCGTTGCTCTAAACACCTCCGTTTCCTTCTCTCTCTCCCGTCAGAGCCTTCTCTCCTCCATCTCCAGTTCCTGCTCGAAGACCCAGCAGATCTAAGGACGCTGGAGCAGCCGTGAGCCACGAGACCAGCCACGACACCACCACCCTTCACTATTCGCCGCCGTGTTGCTGTCCTCACGCACGTTATCCCGCCCGTCTCGGTCTCCATCTTGTCGGCTCCTCTGTTCCAATAGCCTTTCTAGATCCGGGGAACCTTAGGCGGAGCCGTCCAGCCCACCTCCAACCACCATGACACCCCGCTGTTGGACGCACGGCACCGCTACAGCTCCTTCGCCCATTCCTGACCCCAACCAGCAGCAAACAAGGAGTTGGAAAATGGGTATCGCAGCGAAGGTTTGGCCCATTTTAGCTGTCTTCCCGACCTTGGAAGCTAGGCCAGCCTTGGAGACTATCGACCCTTGCGTCGTCCCTGTTGTTTTGAGCCATTCGACTCATTAATCGGGTGAGTTTATCCTCTAATCCTTACTTAGTAAGTTAATTATGCTTAAGGGGTGTTTAGATTAGTCTAATTAAGTTTATGTGGTTAAATTAGATTATTTTAATATAAATTAGATTAGTTGTATGATTAGTTTAATGAATGTTTAATTAGGGCTAATTATATGTCTAAATTAGTGTAATATAGTTTAAGCCCTAATTAATTATTTCGAATTTGATAAATATTTTTTTATTAAATTATATTATTATAATTTAATATTTAATTATTTAATTTTCCAAATTAAATTTAATTATTTAATAATTTCGAAAATTTGCCGAGATGGCCGATTGTTAGAATTTCGCGTTGACCGTAGCAATGCGGTCAGTTTGTGCTAATTATTTGTTTAGTTTGAGGAATTGAGTGATTGATGATTATGGTTAATTATTCCAAAAGTGTGGAATTGAGTGATATTGATGAAGTTGTGGTATTTAACTTGAAAATACCCGGTGTTAGCTTTTAGCACCGTAATTGGTTTGTATGACCAATTAGAATCGATTGGATTGATTGATCGATTGAATTGAGGTATGAGTTGGTTTATTATTGAATTATCAGCTTTGGCGAGCAATTGATTTATATATGTATCAGCTTGTGTGAGCATCATTGTCAGCTTGTGTGAGCACTGTATGTCAGGTTGTGAGAGCAATGATCGTTTATCAGCTTGTGAGAGTAACGATCCATATATTAGCTTGTGCGAGCTATCATCTATGTATATATCAGCTTGTGCGAGTTACCATCTATATTAGCTTGTGAGAGCATTGCATCCATTTCAGCTTGTGCGAGCCATAATTGTATTGATGGATGAATAGATGGTATGGTTTAATAAATGGTATGAAGCGATAGATGTGTGGATCATATGATATCAATTGGATTGACTAAATCGATTGACCGATGGGTGTGTCGGTAGTTTCAGGTCGTGCAAGCATTGTTGAATATGAAATGTATTGACATGCAGGAATGGACTAAGGTGAGGTAAGTCCTTTGTTTGATTTGTGTGGTTAGAGCGCCCTAGAGTGTATTTTCTTCCTAATCGGGTCTTAGAGGGTAGGACTCGCTGAGACATTGTCTCATCCCGTTGTAGGATAATATTTTCAGGTCCTTAGATGGCGGTCGTGGAGGACTCGAAGCCATGGACATTTGTGGAGGTGGAGACCGAAGAATTGGCGAGTGTGTCTGACTAGTTGGTCATAGGACAGTTCCCTTTTTGTTGAGTCGGTTTATTTTGTAGACAATCCGGTGTTGTGCATAAAGTTATGTGTTTATAAGAAAGCTTATTTGGTTGTGAATGATTGTCTGCTCTTCTATCCCAAGTTAAATATTGTCAAGGGATTTGTTTCGCTTCAGCATGCGTAAATGAAAGAGTGGATCGATGACGTGTCTTAGGAAGTCACATATTTGTATCGACCAAAGTGGGATGTGCACGTGCTCGAGGTTCGGGGCGTGACATCCCCATTTAAGTGGCATCAGAGCAGGTTTGTGTTTGGAGTGATAAGGTGTGATGATTTATGGGATAGTTAGTAGGAATGGCTTTTATTTCATGCCGGTGCATGTGACTGATAGTCATTTGGTAATTTGTTTGGTGTGGATCACTCAAATTCTAATCTGGGATTAGAATTTGGAAACAGGTTTCTGTAAAGATCCTGTAGTTGAGTGATCAGGAGCAGAGGACTCCTAGAGAAAACCTTTAGACCAGTTACCCAGGGTAGTACGCCGATCAGGGTCGGTACCCGAGGTGGTCATGGTGGAGCACTAGCTTAGACTAGTGCGAGTGTAAAAGTACCGCTACAGGTCAATACTAGTGTAGTAGCACCAAGCGATCCTAGGTTCAATGGGATCGTTCTGGCACTAGTGTTCCTTAAGAACTCGTTGAGCCAGTAAGCTCAGGATCGAGCCGCTATTTTTGCCGCGCCTGTTGAGGCCCAACCTAGAGTTGTGATATGGGAGCAAGCCGTAGCATCCAAGTCGAGGTTCAAAATCAGAAGAGATGGAATCCAGTTTGGGATGGAGTCTATGATTGGAGAAAAGTATCCCATTTCCGTCCAACTGGAAATGTGGGATGGTTAGGCCAGCAATGAATCAGATTAGACCGTGTCGTGCTGATAAAAGTCGACATGGATCTGCCTCATGTCCTGGTAAGATGGGTGCTTGTTTTGTGTGTGACCAACAGGGTTACCTAGCCAGAAACGATTCTACAAAGCCGATGGGATAGATCGAAAGGAGTGTGCCATAGAACGCATCGTGGGGTTTTTAGAATAGGACTTCAGTACAAGAAAGAGTGCATGCTGTCACTTGACAGGAGGCAGAGGACTCACTATTGGTGTGCCAAGTGTGTGAAAGGAAGCGTGAGTCAGCCCAGTGTCCAAGTATAATGGGAGCATGCTTTGAATGTGGCCAGCATGGCTATTGGACTAGGAACTGTCCGTGTAAGTCCAAGAGGACTCGAGCATCACTACCGTCTACATGACGCCACTAGGATAACGAATGGAATAGGAATGGATTGACTATGCATCGAGCAAAGAAAGAATGTTTTCGAGATGTTTTTATCAGATTAGCGCAGCTGGATTTTAAGTGAAAGTTGTGGAGTTTCCATTGTTGTAATAAAGTAAAATGAAAATGAATCTCTGACTATTGTTGCACCTGAAGGGTTTGCTTACAAATGAACATAAAAGTCATTTAAAAATTTGGCTTGAGGAGCTTTCTACTGTTATGAATCGTGGTGATGATGTAATTCAGTTTGTTCAGTTAGTATATGAAATTTTTGAATTACTGAAAGTCAGAAAAGACCTTCGATCCCTGTTATTCGTCACTGAAGATGACCTGGTTCTGGTTGTAGGTTGCCAAATCTGTATGGCAACTGTAGTGGACACATCAGTTGAGGAACCGAATATGGAGAACATAACCATAGTATAGAAGTTGTCTGAAGTGTTTCCGGAAGAACTACCAAGTCTGCTGTCAAAAAGGGAAATAAAGTTTGTGATTGATTTAGCAATCAGATTAGAGCCCATCTCTAAGGCTCCTTACCGGATGGCTTTATCTCAGTTGAAAGAACTGAAGGTGGAGATGCAGGAATTGTTAGATAAGGGATTCTTACGTCCTAGTGCATCACCTTGGAGAGCACTGTTTTGTTCGTGAAGAAGAAAGATGATTCGTTGCGTTTGTGCATCAATATTCTCCAAGATCAACTTAAGCATAGGGTATCATTAGCTGAGGATCAGGAAGAAAGACATACCGAAGTTGGCATTTCACACTTGATACGGCAATTGTGAGTTCACTGTATTATCGTTCAATTTGACAAAACCTCCAGCTATTTGTATGGATCTGATGAATAGAGTGTTCATTGGGTACTTAGATTAGTTTGTGATCGTGTTCATTGAAGTTATCGTGGTGTGTTCAAAGAGTGCTGAGGAGCACGAGAGACATTTGAGGATGGTACTTCAGACCTTGATGTCTCTTGGATTTTATGATAAGTTTAGCAGATGTGAGTTTTGGATGACTTGTGTTACATTTCGAGGTCATGTGATTTCAGGAGAAGGCATCTTCGTGGACCCCATCCAAGATTGAAGCAGTGAATAGTTGGCCGATATTGACTACAGTGAAAGAGATAAGAAGTTTTCCGGGTTTAGCAGAGTATTACAGAAGGTTTGTGATAGGGATTTCAGCCTTAATTTCGCCATTGACTTGACTACTGAAGAAAGAAAAGAAATTCGTGTGGACAAACAGGTGCGAGCGTAGTTTCCAAGGGCTTAAGTAGAAGCTAACTACCGCACCTGTGCTAACCATACCATTTGGTCGTGGAGGATACGATATCTATAGTGATGCGTCGTTTAGAGGACTAGATTGTGTGCTGATGCAACATAGTAGGATTGTTGCATACGTGTTCTGTCAGTTAAGACCTCATGAACTGAATTACCCGACGCATGACTTGGAACTCGCAGTAATTATTTTTGCTTTGAAGATTTAGAGATATTGTTGGTGTAGAGAAAGACTCTAGATCTTCAATGACCGTTAAAGTCTCGAAGTATTTATTCTCTCGGAAGGAATTGATTATGAGATACTACTATGAACCAGATCGTTTGAAGGACTAGGATAGTGGTATCTGGTATCACCCCGGAAGGATGAAAGAAGTCACTTATGCGTTGAGTCGAGAATCTTCATTTGTGCATATGCTGGTTAAAGTATGGACCTTACTTGTGAAAGTTCAAAATTCAATTTTCAAATTTGAGGTAGGCCACCTTTGAATTTTTTTGGCCACCCTCAGAATTGAACCGGATATTTAGGTTAGAATCAAATGCTTCAGTGGACAAACTCAAAAATTCAAAAGATTTTGCAAGAGGATACCGAGAAGAAGAGAACTAATTTTCATATTTCTATGTACGATTGTGTGTACCTGACGATTTAGAGATTAAAGAAGAGATCTTATTGAAAGCTCATCATAGCAGTTTCAGCGTTGTCCACACAGAATGAAGATGGGTTGGAATTTGCATCAATAGGATTGGTAGATCGATATGAAGATAGATATCACTGACGGGTGGCAAGTGTCAGAGGTGCTATTGAGAGAAAGCACGATTTTGCAATTCGAGAGGACCTTTGTAATCTCTCGATATCTCCATGAGGAAGTGGAAACACATCACAATGGATTTTTGTGACAGATCTATCGAGGAGTCAGTGTGTAAATAATTTCATTTCGGGTAGTAATTGACAGATGGATGAACTCAGCCCACCTTGTCGCTGTGCAGAAGGATCTTGATTTGATCGAGCATGCAAAAGTGTATGTGCGTCAAATAATTCATTTGCTTAAAGTAACAATGATTGAGTTATATCAGATCTAGACTAGAGGTTATCAGTTTCAGCAAATAAGTCAGATAGTTTCTTTTTAGTTAGTGCAGAGCAAAATGTTCAAAAATTCGGTTGTTGAGTGGAGATAAGAAAATGAAAGGTTGCAGCCTAGAGTCGGTTTAGCAATCAAGGGACGCAGTTGTAAATATCGTGATGATTAAGGACCGCTCGAGCAGCCGAGAAATTTTCACGATTAAGCATCGAAAACCTTTCAATTTTCAGGTTGAGAATCCTGTTCATCCTTGGATGTCGCCTAGAAAAGGGACATCTCAAATTATTATGAAAAGAGAACTAGAACTGTTTAAATGGTGGAATATTTCGCGTTTGGGATCAATTAAGAAATTTGACTTTAAATAGAAAAAGAAAGCAGTTTGGAGCACCGTCGGCACCTCTAGCCGAGTGGTACCTGGGATGAAGCCATAGGTCCGAAATCGGGGTTCGATCCCGAAGCGGCAACTAGCCGCTTAGTGGAAAGAAAAAAAAAAAGAACCAAAAATTTTGCAAGTTTCATTTTTGTAAAATTTGGCAAGTGTTTAACCTCTTTGGGAATCAAGAATTGGTCTGGTCAATTTGGAAATGTTTTGGTAGCACCGAGGATCTTGGATAGCAGTTTGAAGCAGAAGTTCGAAGCAGAATGAAGGAGGAGCAGAATTGATGAGACGACAATACCCCATCATTTTGAAGAACAATTTTAATGGTTGAAATTTCGAGGACGAAATTTTTATAAAAGGGGAAGAGTTGTGACATCCTGATTTTCCAATTCTGTTTTCAATTAAATAGGTCGGGCATTTCATCTTTGCACCTATAACTCTCTTCTCTAAGTTGGCCACTCACGAGATACTTAGTCTATCGGTGAAGTCCTTAAGGAATCTAAACACAATAGACTTGAGAATTTGACTAAGAACCGATTGCTCGACCATGCTAATCTGCAAGGGTCATTATGGCACGATTGATTAGAGATCGGAGATAGGTCGACTCGATAAAGGCATGTGATTAAGTGTGGGTGATTCCACCTGATTACACAAATCTTGTTGATCGGCACTAGACCGATTGTTCTGTCGTTTTGGTACCCTATGTCTGTATTTGAAACCTTGAGATTCCTACGACAATCGAGAATCGCCAATGTGTCGAAGATGTACTTTGTGGCTTGAAATTAATCAACCACAGGTCAATTGCACTGAAAATTTCTAAAAGCTACCTAGTAGATTATGACGCGGTAAAGTCACGCCAGATTGAAATTAACCATGAAATTGAACCCGAATTTAGAAATTGAAGCTTTTGGCATGTCACAATTCATTTTAGGAACGTCAACACATCTTTAGAAATTTTTTCTACAAATTGAGATTTTTGGCGGAAAAGCAAAGTAAGGCCGTTTTGTTCGAGATTGTCAGAGGGCCATTTTTAATCGAATCCTTGGGATGCAAGTTGGATCACTTGATGGGGAAAAGTCATAAGAAGGTGGAGGACACATGGGTTAATTTAATTGAGCTTCGATTGGACGAAATTGAATGAAATTGAAAGAATTGATGTACAAATAAGTGAAATTCGTATGCCATGGTGGACTAAGCAAAATGGACCAATTAGAAGCTTATCTTGGAAGCTTGGAGGTGAGTGGAAGGTGACATCACATTAGGTCATGGTGGGCCATGTTTGTGGGCCCACGAGAGAGAGAGAGAGAGAGAGAGAGAATGAGAAACCGGTTTCCTCCTTCCCTCTCCCTCTCTCATCGCTCCCTCTCTCCTCCTGGTCTTCTTACTGTATGAAGAACCAGCAAGCGGAAGAAGTTGAAGACCAGCAAAGCCAAAGCTGCCGTGGCCTCTTCTTGTCATCGTCGTTGCTCACCGAAGCCGAATCGCCACCACCGCTCCGCCTCCTTTTCTCCCCTTCCTATTCAACCGTCTCTCCTCTTTCTTAGGTGTGCCTTGAAGGCTTCGAGACCTAGCAGCGAACCAAAGAAGGTCCATCTAAAGTCGCATGCTGCCACCGTCACCGTTCGTCCCAGCTGAAGGCCGTCGCCGCTCGTCGTTGCTCGCACGCCTCCGTTTCCTTCTCCCTCTCCCGTTGGAGCCTTCTCTCCTCCATCTCTGGTTCCTGCTCAAAGACCTAGCAGATCTGAGGATGCCGGAGCAACCAGTGAGCCACGAGACCAGCCATGATGCCACCGCCCTTCGCCCTTCGCCGCCGTGCTACTGTCCTCGTGTGCATTGCCCCATCCATCTCATTCTCCATCTTGCTAGCTCCTCTATTCCAACAGTCGTTCTAGATCTAGCGAAGCTCAACCAGAGCCATCCAGCCCACCTCCAGCCACTGTGACACCCCTCTGTTGGATGCACGGCACCACCGCAGCTCTTTCTCCCATTCCCGACCCCAACCAACACCGAATACGCCCTCAACCAGCAGCGAACAAGGACTTGGAAAATGGGTATCATAGCGAAGGTTTGGCCCGTTTTGGCCGTCTTCCCAACCTCGTAAGCTAAGCCTGCCTTGGAGACTATCGACCCTCGTGTCGTCCCCGTCATTTTGAGCCGTTCGGCTCGTTAATCGGGTGAGTTTATCCTCTAATCCTTGCTTAGTAAGTTAATTCTGCTTAAGGGGTGTTTAAATTAATCTAATTAGGTTTATGTGGTTAAATTAAATTATTTTATTGTAAATTAGATTAGTTGTATGATTAGTTTAATGGATGTTTAATTAGGGCTAATTGTATGTTTAAATTAGTGTAATCTAGTTTAAGCCCTAATTAATTATTTCGAATTTGATAAATATTTTTTATTAAATTATATGATTATAATTTAATAATTAATTATTTAATTTTCGAAATTAAATTTAATTATTTAATAATTTTGAAAATTTTGCCGGGATGGTCGGTCGTTAGAATTTTGCGCGATCGTAGCGGTGCGGTCAGTTTGTGCTAATTGTTTGTTTAGTTTGAGGAATTGAGTGATTGATGATTATGGTTAATTATTCCGAAAGTGTGGAATTGAGTGATATTGATGAAGTTGTGGTATTTAACTTGAAAATACCCGATGTTGACTTTTAGCACCGTAATTGGTTCGTATGACCAGTTTGACCCGATTGGATTGATTGATTGATTGATTGAATTGAGGTATAAGTTAGTTTATTATTGAATTATCAGCTTTGTCAAGCAATTGGTTTGTATATGCATCAGCTTGTGTGAGCATCATTGTTAACTTGTGTAAGCATTGTATGTCAGCTTGTGAGAGCAATGATCATTTATCAGTTTGTGAGAGCAACGATCCATATATTAGCTTGTGTGAGCTATCATCTATGCATATATCAGCTTGTCTGAGCTACCATCTTTATCAGCTTGTCAGAGCATTGCAGCCATTTCAGCTTGTGCGAGCCATAATTGTATTGATGGATGAATAAATGGTATGGTTTAATAAATGGTATGAATTGATAGATGTGTGGATCTGTGGAATCCCAAAATTTCATGGCAATTTCTAGAGGCATTACAACCTATGGAAAAGTGAATGGTTGTGTCATTGAAATATGTTGTGGCCACTAGACCGAAAAATTGTAATAGATTAAGGCCGAGCATTTTAATGGATAATTATTTGGTTGGAAATATATCCTATGTCCATGAGTGATTAAGGATTTGTATTAAAGGATAAATTGATAGAAATTTTTTATTTTTGGCTATGTACTTTATAAGTTTGATTTTTATTGATTTATATTACAAAATTTTATGGCCATGTGAGTATCTGAGATTATGAAATTAAGTGGGGATTAAAGTAAATTGTTAAGAGCAATTAGGGGCTTATTTAGTATTGTTTTGGGCCATTTAAAAGTTGGACTTTATACCCAAAAGTGTTGGACCCAAAGTAGGCCAAGAGGCCTGGCCCAAGAAGCCCATGAAGTAGTCAACCAAGGCTAGCCCAAGCCCAGCCAAATGAGGCCCATCTTCTTTGCATGAAAATCCACTAGTGGCAAGAGGAGCTTGCCAAGTGTTATTCCCTTAGAGCCAAGTGTCATGCATGCAAGGTTAATGATTGCTAATGATGAAAGAGGAAAGAAAAGGAGGGAGAGTGGACGGATTGAGAGAGGGTTATCGAGAGAGAGAGAGAGAGAGAGAGAGAGAGAGAGAGAGAGAGAAGGAGAGCAACCGTGCGAGAGAAGAAAGGGAAGAGGAGGCCGTTCGCTACCATTCGTCGCCACCGTCGAGTCGTCGAGTCCCGCCTTGCCCCGCCGTTCTTACTTGCTGTGTTTTGCTTGGATTAGAGGCAAATATAGTCCATTGATCTATCCCTTGGTTGCTGTGTTTGGTGTGTGATGAATGGTGAATCTCGGATGTGGATGAAGTGTAAAATTTCGAAGTTATAGGAGTAGTGCTCTAGCCTAGTATTCAGTTTCTGGAAAAACAATCCGACCTTTGATGGTTTCATGAGTTGCATGCGATGTTCTAGTTCGAATCGGACTTCGACTTCTTGATGAAAGTTGTAGAGGACTTCTCGAAGATTAACAGAATAAAAATTGAGATGAAACGGACAAGTATTGGTTGGTAAAATGATTTTCCTTTGAAGAAACTAGATCTGGAAACTGTTATGTCGACCTTTGGTGATTTCGTGAGTTGCATGCGATGTTCTAGTTGGAATCAACTTTGACTTCTTGATGAAAGTTGTAAAGGAATTCTTGGAGAATAAAATATCAATATTTTAAAGGAAACGGACAAGTATAGGTTGATGAAACCATTTTTCTTTGATGAAGCTAGATTTGGAAACTGTTATGTTGATCTTTTATAATTCCGTGAAGTTTTTGAAATTATCCAGTCCGAATTTGATCGCGTGTTCTTGACGAGAGTTGCATATGACATCTTGAGGAGAAACATACTAAAAGTTGAGGATAAACGGACAAGTAATGATTAGGGAAAACGATTTTCTTTGAAAAGGATGCATCTGGACAGTGAACAGAGAGATAGGAAGAGTTATGAAAATTATAGCTTTTAATCCAAAAGGAATTAAATTTTTATTTATTCATGATACTTTTACCTTTAGATCTCTACTATGATATATCAAAATCTCAGAATTTTTGAAGTTCATTTAAGGGCTTAATCGAAATTATTTCCGAAACTGTGCAAAAGTGGTGCTGGAATTTCTTTTGTTGTGATGTATGGATCTATGTGATTGATGTGGAACTTTCTTGACATGTTGTTCTTCATGAAATATCTTCCTCTGGATCTTTTTTACATCATGTTAAATTATCATAATTTATTGAGATTTTTTACTAATTTTCCAAGAATTATCACTAAAGAAGTGCATTCTGTTTTATCCGAAAATTGGTTCTAGTTTCAAAAACCAATGAACTTCTTTATGAAATATAATATCGTGGATCTTATGCATACTGCATATATGGTGATGTTTGGCATATCATGTGACATCAAAAGATGGTTTAGATATTTGATATTGTTGCATCAAATGTCATGATGAAAATGAGCCATATATGAGATTATATATTGTAATAATAACGAGACCATAAGAGGTGTGAGCCGACGATGCCCCGGGAGTGTTGGGATGTCCGGAGTGTGGGTGCAAGATGCCCAGAGTGTGTGTGTGTCGGATGTCCTCGGGAGTTTCGAGATGCTCAGAGGTGTGTGCCGGAAGCCCTGGAGGTGTGTGCCGGGGGGATTCCTCGTGATGCTAGTTGGGGTGCGAGATACCTAGAGGTTCGAATGAGTTGATGCCCTTTGGATGCCTAGTTATATTATAATACATGCCCAGAGGGTGAGGGGTTGTATTATGATGCATGCCTGAAAGTTCCTCATGACGCCAAGTTGGGTGTGAGCGATAAATTGTGAGATGCAAACACTAGTCCCTGGGAAGAAAAATAATGAGATCCTTATGAAAGATAAGAATTGAAATTGAATCATGCACGTGAATGTGTGCATATGGCATGGGATGAACCTCATGGGAATGCAAGCATGAAGTGCATGGTGGTATATACACGTTGCATGGTGATATATGCATGGATGATTAATGATATAAGTACAAGGACATTGTGGTATATGCATGTTGTATGGTGATATATGCATAACTGTAAGGTGAGGTATGCTCGAATGCATGAATGATATGTGTTTTATTCATGATACCTTGATTGTTCTGTTTGATGCATTGTGTAGTTTGGGGAATCTTTACTGCTGAGTGGTTGTACTCACCCCGTTTGGAGACTAACATTTCAGACTAGATAAAATACCTCTACTGGCACTGCCATCGGTAAATGGATCAAGTGGTTGGATATGACCGCAAGGAGGAGGATAGCAAAGGAATGAACTTTTGGACACTGACACTGATCGATGGACTTTAAGTATACGACTGTTATAGGAGATGTCGGTCATCTTTTGAAGTATAGCCGAGTGTAGAAGATTATGGCATTTTGATGTACCGATGAATGATGTCCATCTAGTTTAAGTAAATAAAAGTGTTCAGCTTTTACCTATAAATGTTTAGTTGGTGTGCATCATTTTCTGAATATAAGGAAGGGAGTTGATGGATATGCTTCCACCATATAAATTGTGCAGGGACCGATCTAAAAGATGTAAACCCCCAGGATTAATAGACCTTCGGGTCAAACAAGAGAATGGTAATCAAACTATGGCGAACCTAACGGTTCGGGGGCCGTCGAGGGGTGCCACAGGATTGTATGATATCAATTAGATTGACTAAATTCATAGACCGATGGGTGTGTCGGTAGTTTCAACTTGTGCGAGCATTGTTGAATGTGAATTGTATTGACGTGCAGGCGTGGACTGAGGCGAGGTAAGTCCTCTGTCTGATTTATGTGGCTAGAGCATCTTGGAGTGTATTTTCTTCCTAATCGGGTCTTAGAAGGTAGGACTCAATGAGACATTGTCTCACCCTATTGTGGGATAATATTTTCAGGTCCTTAGATGGCGGTCGTGGAGGACTCGAAGCCATGGACTTTTGTGAAGGTGGAGACTGAAGAATTGGCGAACATGTTTGACTAGTTGGTCATAGGACAATTCCCTTTTTGTTGAGCCGGTATATTTTATAGACAATCCAATGTTGTACATAAAGTTATGTGTTTATAAGAAAGCTTGTTTCGTTATGATTGATTGCCTACTTTTCTATCCCAAGTTAAATGTTGTCGGGGATTTGTTTCGCTTCCTTATGCGTAAATAAAAGGGTGGGTCGAGGACATGTCTTAGGAAGTCACATATTTCTATCGATCAAAGTGGGATGTGTGCGTCCTCAAGGTTCACGGTGTGACAATTCACCTCGAAAAATTAGGTCGCGATAGCTTGGCGACTCCACTGGGGACTTGAGTTAATACTCTAAGTGGACTTAGGCCAATTTTTGAAAAAAAATGTTTTTGCTTGGCAGCAAGGATCCTAGGTTCATCCCTAACATTTAAGGTGTTAAATGTTCATGCAGATTGGGAGGTATAAGGGGAGTAGTGATTGCTAACCCTTGTCTTGCAGGTTGGAGTTGGTGATGAATGTTTTGAATTCAAATTATTAAAGTGTTGTTTGATATAAACTATTGTGAATGCCTTGCATTTGCACTACACTCTTGCACACACAACCTACCACCGGACCTGGGCCGCATAGGATCATTTAGGATGGTATTGAGATGGATACCACTCCAACCGTATGCTCGCGGTACAAGTCACCCATCTCAATCCCGAAAGTTTCTTTCATGGTGTCAAGAGTACCCACCTCAGTCCGCATGCCCGCAACTCGGGTCGACTCTTTGACCAAGCCGGAGTCATGAGGACCCGACGTAGTCCACAAGCCCATGGCTAGTTTGATCATCCTTGTGGCTCCACCTTGATGAGCCTTATAGACTAGAAATCGAGCCACTTACCATGCGCATGTCTATGTGATTGCTCATCATTGGTAAAGTAAGTTCTCTAAATTTTTGGCGTTTATTTTGTCGGTCCATGGCATTAGGATTGTCTTGAGTCTTGATCAATATACAATGGGGACACCGGACATTCGAATTATTCTCCCCCCCAAAGGAAGAGCTTAGCACTTGGTGGGACAAGTTAGATCAAGATAGATGTTAGTTCGTAGAGTCGCACATTGGTCGACTGCTTCCACTGCTGCGTATCAACATTCATGGCAGCCTCATCCAAGCACTCGGCCACTGTTAGTGCCCCGAGACTTCTACCTTTATCTTCGGTGGTGATAACAGATCCTCCACGCTCTCCCATTATCACTCAATTAAGAGCTAGAATGGCCGATCAAAATGAAATGCGCAATCGTATCACTACTATGGAAGAACAACTTCAACAGTTAATTGCCTCTATGCAACTTTTGATGGCTCAAATCCAATTCCTTCGAGCAAATCCGACTCCTGCACCCACTCTCCTCGAGGTAGTTGTCTTAAAGGCTCAAATGGCTGATGATCACATGCCTGACCTAGAGGATGATCCACCATTGATCACCGCTAGAAAGACAAAGCCGGATAACGTCCCTAAGGTGGAGCATGATGAACGCTTCTCAAAGTTTGAGGAAAAAGTGAAGCAATTGCAAGAATCACAGAGTTCACTCCTATTTGATTTGTCCGTGTACGAGAAAGTCAAGATGCCAAAGAAGTTTAAAATGCCGAATTTTGAGAAATACGATGATACTTCCTGTCCAAAAGCTCATCTTCAGATGTACCATGTGAGTGTGGTTCAATATGTCAAGAATGAGCCCCTCATGATCCAATTATTCCATGCAAGTTTGACTAGGCCTGCACTGAACTAGTATGTCATGAAGAATGTGAACCTTCTCGACACCTAGAATGAAGTGGCCGACGCATTTCTCAAGCAATACAAGTTCAACATGGATATTGCACCTTCCCGAGAGGATCTTGAGAGGATGGAGAAAAAGTGGAGCGAGTCGTTCAAAGAGTATGCCGTGAGATGGAGAAATTTGGTAGCTCAAATCACCTCTGAGCCTACTGACAAGGAGTTGATGAAGTTGTTTATCAAAACCCTCTCGTTCGAGTTCCATAACTGGATGGCCAGCACGTACGTTGAAAACTTCAATCAGCTTATTCCTATGGGAGAACAAATCGATATGGGGTAAGGGAAGGATGGTTTACTGAACCACTGAGTAGAAGATTCTCTGCCAAGAAGGAGAAGGAAGCTGTTATAGATGTGAATGTGGCTTATGGCCAAGAAAGTACCAATCGTGCCCCTGCTATCCAGATGAATCAAAGGCAACAACAAACTGCCGGCTGTCAACCATTCGCCTAAGCAAGAAGGCAATTCACCCCTCTCCCTGGATCTCCATCCCAAGTGTTGGATATCCTAAGAAAGAAATGTTTGATTACTAATGAATCGAAGCGTCCTAATCGTGAAAGCATCTGAGGCTACAACCCGATGAAGAAGTGTGATTACCATAGCAGTGAACTGGGGCATTCAACTGATGAATGTTTCACTCTCAAGCATAAGATCCAAAACCTCTTGGACACAAATGTCTTCTCATTTCAAACTGCTCAGCCGAACGTCCAAAAGAATCCGCTATCGGAGCATGAAGGTATGGTCAATGCTATCTTTGAGCCTAAAGTTGGTCGGATCGAGAACTCAAAGGTGCACATGGCAGATGCTTACAACAAGCTAGTGAGAGCTGGATATTATCCAGATCATGAGGATGTTCCTCTATCAATGATGAAGGAAAGAGTCACTAGGATAGTGGATGACAGCATCATCGTCTATGCTGACCATAACTGCATAGTTTCCACTATTTCCCCCATCATTATCGATTGGGAGGAGGAGCAAGCTACGCTCAATGCTAATAAGGAGGAAGTTGATCCTTCACTCATGGACACGCCCCCACTTGAAGATGCATCCGACGATGAGATAGTGATTGAAATGCCTCAACCGTATAAATATGTCAATAATAAGGCGATCCCTTGGTCCTATGATCTAGATGTTGACCTCGTTGCAATGTCTGGTTGGACTTATCCTCAAGCCAATGCTCAACCCGCGAAACCTGTCACCGATGAAGACGCTAAGGAGTTTCTGGCCGTGATCAAAGCAAGCGAGTATAATGTGGTTGAGTAGTTATGAAAGATGCCCGCCCAGATTTCTTTGCTCGAACTCCTGCCTACATCCCCTGTGCATCAAAAGTTGCTAATGAAGGTGCTGAGTGAAATTCGTGTACCTAAGACAGTCAAGGCGGACAAGTTGGAAGATTTTATGAGATCGGTCATTCTCAAGGACATGATTGCCTTTTCTGATGAGGAATTCCCTCTTAAGGGTATGGGGCATAACAAGGCACTCTATATATCTGTCAAGCATAAGGCTTCTCATGTGTCTCGAGTACTCATTGATAATGGGTCCACCCTGAACATATGTCCACTGGCCACTCTTCATCGCCTTAAGGTGGACCCGTCCAAGATACATGCTGCAAAGACTTCTACCGAAGCTTTTGATGGTACGAAGAAGGAGGTGTTTGAGGAGATTCGTCTTGATGTGCAGATAGGGCCAATGGTTTTCAATGTTCCCTTCCAAGTAATGGATATCCCTACTGCCTTTAATTTTCTGCTGGGTCGTCCCTAGATTCATACTGCTGGAGCTGTACCGTCAAGTCTGCATCAAGCTGTGAAGTTCGTGATTAAAGGGAAGTTGGTCACTGTCTATGGCGAAGAGGATCACCGAATTTATCATGAGATGGCTATCCCTTATGTAGAGCCAGACTCCGAGTTCGAGTTGAGTTACCACTCATTTCAGTAGGTGTCCACCATGCACACATCTCGAGACTCGCCACCACCCACCCTTGAAGTTTTAAATGTTGCCCTTATGGTGGGGGTGGGAAGGGTGATGGTTAGGAATGGTTTTGTTCCTAGTAGTGGCCTTGGAAGAAATGGTCAAGGGATTCAAAACCCCATTGAAGCCCCTCAGAGGTCCCATGCTGCTGGATTAGGGTACCCATGGAAGAGGTGGGGAAAGTTCTGGAGGACGAAGATAGGAAAGGCGGAACCCGCCACTTGACCAAGGGCGAGGAAGGCAAAACCCATTATCCCCAAACATTTGCGAGACATTCCCTGATCCTTCGATAATGATGCAGGATGAAGTAGAAATAATGGACACCCTGGGGCAGCTAAGCGGAAAATTCAACTATCTGGTGAAGTATTCGGCTCCTCCCAGTTTCTACATTGATCCCCAAGACATTGTCCCAGATGGATGGGGTGGCATGGATGATCTGACACCCCTGTAGATAGAAAACCCCAAAGATGCATTGGAAGGAATCACTAGTCTCTTAGAAGACATCTTCATAGGGACCATTGACGAAGGACCTTCGGAGGAGATGGGCTCGGCCCACAAGAGTAACTCATTTACTGCTTTCTCACATTCCCTTGCGTGGAAATTTTTATTGTTTTCTAAGAATTGTTTTTCGATTTCTTCTTTTTTCGCTTTCTTTTTAGGTTTGAAAATCGCATTTCCATTCAATAAATGTAATTGATTGATGAATATCAATAAAATTACAAGTTTTATTTTGAGGGCATGATGAGGTACACCAAACCAACCCGGTGATAATATCTAGCCAATAAAAAAACATAAGAAAAATCCAATGAGAATTCTGAGGCCTAGGCTTCATCATGCTTTCTCACGTCAAAATATTTCAAAAAAATGTTTTTGCCAAAATTCTTTTTAAAAAACAAAGAAATAAAAACAAAAGATATAGATTACTCTATTTGTCTTTCTAATTTATTTACTTCATGTTTCAGGAGCAATCTTATGGCATACAAAGGTATGGAAATGGTCCAACCCAATGCAACAATTGTTGACATTGACAATCTCAAGGACTTGAGTGAAGATTCCATTGAGGTGCAGCGAAGCTAGGAACAACATGAAAAAGTCAAGGCTCTCACATCCGAGCAAACCGTCACTATTAATTTAAGTGACACTGAAGAAGTCAAGGAGGTGAAAATTGGGGCAAATCTACTCAAAGACGAGGCTGAGCACCTAATTCAGTTACTGAAGGAATATCAAGACATCTTTGCATGGACCTACACTAACATGCCTGGGTTAGACCCGTCAATCATGGAGCATTGTTTGCCTACTAACTCGAACAAGCCACCTAAGAAGTAGAGGCTGCGGAGAACTAAGCCCAAGCAATCGAAGAAGATAGAGGA
This sequence comes from Eucalyptus leucophloia subsp. euroa, assembly GCA_017140325.1. Classification (NCBI taxonomy): domain Eukaryota; kingdom Viridiplantae; phylum Streptophyta; class Magnoliopsida; order Myrtales; family Myrtaceae; genus Eucalyptus; species Eucalyptus leucophloia. The sequence goes on from CM029472.1 coordinate 37,075,778, forward strand.
AGAGGTGATGAAGCTTTTGAATGTGGGATTCATTGAAGTCTCGCAATACCCTGAATGGGTGGCTAACATTGTGCCGGTGATGAAGAAGGATGGTCGAGTTCGAGTTTGTGTTGACTATCGAGATTTGAACAAGGCCAGCCCAAAAGATGATTTCCCACTGCCTCACATAGATGTCCTCGTGGATAGTACTGCCTGATTCGAACTATTCTCATTCATGGATGGGTTTTTCGAGTACAATCAAATAAGGATGAAGGAATAAGACAAGGAGAAGACTGCATTTATCACCACGTGGGGGACATTTCATTACAAGGTCATGCCTTTCGGACTCAAGAATGTGGGGGCAACTTACCAACGAGCCATGATAACTATTCCATGATATGATGCAAGAAGAGATTAAAGTCTATGTTGATGATATGATTGCCAAGACTCGGCCTGGAAAAAGTGATATGGAAACCCTAAAGAAGTTGTTTGGTCGACTTTGTGAATTCAAGCTTCGGCTAAATCCCGCTAAATGCATGTTTGGGACAACATCTGGTAAATTACTTGGATTCATTGTAAGCGGTAGGGGGATTGAGATCGACCCATCCAAGGCTAAGTCCATATACGAGTTGCAACCTCCATCAACGGTGAAAGAAGTTCGGAGCCTTTTGGGAAGATTGAATTACATAGCTCGGTTCATTTCCTAGCTCTCTGAAACTACCAAGCCATTCTTCAAGCTCCTAAAGAAGAATGCACGAATCAACTGCGATGATGAGTGCTGAGAAGCGTTCAATAAGTTGAAGCAGTACCTAATGAATCCACCAGTTCTTGTCCCACCACCACCGGGGCATCCCTTGATTCTTCACCTCACCATTCATAATGAATCGTTGGGCGTGATGTTGGCTCAGGAAAGTCTTGTTGATAAAAAAGAGCGAGCCATTTATTTTCTGAGTAAGAAGTTCATTGTATTAGAGCTGAAGTGTTCTGATGTTGAAAAGACTAGTGCCACTTGGTATTGCATAGATTGCGACAATACACACTACATTACCAGACGTTCCTCATGACTGAGAATGACCCCATCAAGTACTAACTTGACCGTCCAGCTTTGGTGGGTAAGTTAGCCAAATGGAAAATTTTGATTTCCGAATTTGATGTGCAACTCATGCCACAAAAGTCGGTTAAGGGCCGAGCGATCGCTGATTTATTGGCCGAGAATGCAGGAGTCTCTAATGATGATGACATTTTCCTTGATGACAATGTCTTGAGTGTAAATGAAGACTCATGTAAGATGTTCTTTGATGGAGCTGTAAACTTGTCTGGTTCTGGCGCTAGGGCAGTTCTAATGTCCCCAAATGGACAACACCATCCAGTGGCTGCAAAATTGATATTCCCATGCACTAACAATGTAACCAAGTATGAAGCTTGTATCCTCAGACTTCAAGCCACAATTGAGATGGGTGTGGCTAAGTTAAAAGTGTTCAGAGATTTAACACTAATCATACTATAGACCATAAGAGAATGGAAGACCAACAATGCCAAGTTGATCCCATGCCACAAATATCTAGAAAATCTAGTGAAAAACTTTGAGGAAGTTTCATTTGAATACTTGCCGATGTCTCATAATCAATTTGTATATGCACTTGCGACTTTGTCTTATATGCTGCAAGTCACTGATGGGTTAGAGGTCGAGCCTCTGAAAATAGAAGTCTTGTCGAAGCCGGCTTATTGTATGATCATAACTAAAGAACCTGATGGAAAACCATGGTATTACGATATCATGAACTACATTAAAAGGCAGGAATTTCTTGAAGGAAGCACTCCCGCTGATAGGAAGTACATCGCGAAGATGGCCTTAAAATTCTTCATCAGTGGTGAGAATCTTTACAAGAGATCCTATGATTCAATCTTGTTGCAATGCGTGGATGTAGCTGAAGCCACTCAAATCATGCAAGAACTGCACGAAGGAATATATGGCCCTCACATGAATGGGCACATGATGGCTAAGAAGATCATGAGATTAGGTTATTATTGGCCCACATTAGAAAGTGACTGCATCAAGCATGTACGAAATTGTCATTGCTGCCAAATTCATGGCCATAAGATAAATGTTCCTCCAACTGAGCTGCACCAGTTTTCCGAGCCATGGCCCTTCTCAATGTGGGGCATTAATGTGATTGGCCCGATAAATCCTAAATGGATCGAAGCTACATCCTTTGCAAGCGTCACCACCCGTAATGTTATGAAGTTCATTAAACGCGACATAATTGCTTGTTACGGTGTTCCTAAAGCGATCGTCATTGACAACGGAACGAACTTGAACAATAAGCTTGTTGATGAATTGCTCAGCGATTTCAAGATCAAGCATCTGAATTCGTCTCCTTACCACCCTCAAATGAACGGGGCTATTGAAGTAGCCAATAAGAACATTAAGAAGATCTTGGCTAAGACAACCGAGAATTATTGAGATTGGCATGACAGATTACCTTTTGCACTAATGGCATACCGGACATCGATCAACACTTCTACTGGGGCAACCCCTTTTGCTCTAATGTACGACATAGAAGCAGTTCTGCCCGTGGAGGTGGAGATTCCTTCTCTGAGAGTTTTATTCCAAGTGGACTTGCCTGAGGCTGAATGGATGCAACAAAGACTTGAGCAGTTAAATTTTATAGATGAGAAAAGACTAAAGGCTCTTTGCCATGGCCAGACTTATCAGCAGAGAGTTGCCAGATCCTTCAATCGAAAGGTATAACCGAGACATTTTGAGATAAATGATCTTGTTTTGAGGAAGCTGTTGCCGATTTTTCCAAATCCTGGGGGCAAGTTCGCTCCAAATTATGGTGGCCCGTATGTGGTGAAGAAGGTACTTCTTGGAGGTGCCCTGATCTTGGCAAAAATGGATGGTTGTGAGTTTTCTACTCCAGTCAATGCTGATGCTATCAAGAAGTATTATCCATGATAGAATTTGCCATGTCTTGTCTTGAACTGCAAGTATTTTATGATGAATAAGATGCCTCAGTGAGTTGAATTGTTCAAATTTGTCAAAAATCTTGCATTTTTCTTCCTTGATGAATTGTGTGAGATAAATTGAATATGTCAAATGGGATACCTTGGAACGATGAGAGGCAAGCCTTATTCTATACACTATCCCATACACTAATCCTCAATGAGTTGTGTGGAGAAATTCCATGCTCGCAAGGAAAAGGGTGATCTCACAAAGGATACATTAACCAAGGTGATGAGGCAGTTTCTTCTTCTACCCAAAACACTACAGGTATATCCATTGTTTAGCCCTTTGAGCCAACACATATGAAGAGCTTTTTAAATTATCCCTGTCAAGGATCATCCCATATTGGGACAAAATTTGAAATGAATGATAAGAATTTTCTTACTCATACTTGCATCAATCTTCGAGTATTGCTTTCGCATTTTAACTCGTACGATAGTTTGAAGTGCCTTAGGATGATGAAGAGCAGTTATTTCTCTATTCTATACACTTTTATCCATTACATAGCCTACTTAAGCTTATGAATTCATTTCATATTAAACCTAGTTGGTGATCATCCCCCCACACTGGGGCAAGACAAAAACATTCAAGTAGCATGAACTAGAATGCTGACAAAATGGAGACTCTATTCAAGGAAAATAAGTGCAAAAAATGGGGCATGAAAAAGCAGTGTGCCTGGTAAAAGCAAGACCAATGCTCAAAGAAGAAAAAAGAGAAAAGAAAAATCAAACTCTTGATATAATGAGTCGTATCCCCAACAAGGCGGTACTAAAACTCAAATGTTGTTGCAATCAATGGAGATTTGATGAGAAAAAATCATCGACAGTGGAGAAGGAAAGTGATGGAAATATCAAGATGATCACCAACTTTGACCCCCTAAACACCTTTTTGAGGCTTATGATCCATTCGTTTCTCAACCCATGAACTAAGTCTACGTTACATCCCTTGCAAAGTCTTTTCAGATTAGGGCACTTGAATTAAGACAAGAGTTCATATGCTTGAAAGCATCGCTTGAAGAAGTGCGAGTAAAATAATTTCTGCCTCATTTCATGTGTTTCTTGACTTATAAATCCAAAGACAATTGTGAAATGTCATATTTCAATAGCCTCGACTCAAAGAGTCCCCTTTGTTAAGCCATTGACCAAGCCAATAGTACGGTCCTTGTTAAAGACCCCTCAGATTGATAAGGTCGTACCACTTGTGAGATTGCTCAAACCTTTGTCTAGCATGACGATAGCGAGATAGAATGATTGTCACGATCCTACATCAAAGGTCAGGATAAAATCGCCCCTTCTAAAGAGGATGAGTGAAAAGTCCTTTCAAATTGAAGAATCCCTCATTTGACACATCCATGACACTCATATGTTCATATTATAATCATCATTTGAAATCATTCCTATTGGAATTAGGATGATGCATGGTTGATAGAAATCATTACACATGAACCTTACTAATGCATGTCTATGATTACAAATGCATGTTGCTTCTCCTATGATCATGTTTTGCAGGAGACATATCCCCAAGAAACAGAGATGTCACCAGGTAAGTATATCCCTATCCATACCTTAAATACTTGTCGTTACATAGGTATTCCCCTTTTGAATACATTGACACTCAATTGAGTTGTCTTCAAAGATTCTTCTCCAAATTTAATTTGATTAAGGTGACCGAAGAATAGTTCGAGTCCTGGTCAGATGATTTGTGTTGCAATGCTGGGCGATCGTAGAATGGTTTGAGTCCTAGCCAAGCAAAATCTCCGTTTAGGCAACTGTAGAATGGTACAGGTCCTAGAAAAGCAATTTCCCCATTCAGGTGACCGTAGAATGGTACAGGTCCTGAAAAATCAATTTTCCATCAAGGTGACTGTAGAATGGTACGGGTCCTCGACAACACCTATTCCTTATTCAAGTGACGGTAGAATGGTACGGGTCCTAAACAACATTTATTGCTCTAACAGGTGACCATAGAATGGTACGGGTCTTGAAAAAACAATTTCCCTATTCAAGCAACCGTAGAATGGTAGAGGTCCTAAAAAATCAATTTTCCGTCAAGGCGACCGTAGAATGGTACGGGTCCTTAACAACACCTATTCCTTATTTAGGCGATCGTAAAATGGTACAGGTCCTAGAAAGTGAATCCCCGTATAGGCAACCGTAGAATGGTATGGGTCCTCAACAACACCTATTCCTTATTTAGGCGACCGTAGAATGGTACAGGTCTTGAACAACATTTATTGCTCTAACAGGTGACTGTAGAATGGTACGGGTCCTGGAAAAGCAATTTCCCCATTCAGACGACTGTAGAGTGGTACGAGTCTTGGAAAAATAATTTTCTTTTTCAAGGCAACCGTAGAATGGTACAGGTCTTAGACACAACCGAACACTGTCATACTGAGCGACCGTAGAATGGTACGGGTCCTAGGAAAGTAGTCTCTTTGTAAAGTCACGTTACTATTCTAGGCGACTGTAGAATGGTATGAGTCCTGGACATGTAACACCAACTGCCTCGAACTACTCTATCCTCATTGAAAGTAAGTTATTCTAGGTAGGTTCATTTATCATTTGCATTAGCATTTCAATGCATCATATAAATTGCATTTAGAAAAGGAATTCATTTTCCAAACAAAAAAAAAAAAATCATTCATTGCATGTGCATAATCAAAATTTAGGTCTCAATTTATCTTTAAAGGCAACCTTTGCAAGCTCACCCTTAAAGTAGGGCAGTTGTTGATACCTAAATTTTTGGGGTTCATTTTTAAAAATAAATAAATAAATAAAACACACATGGCATATAGTTTAGAAACATTTTATTTTTATTTCATTTTATTTTATTTTAGGCCACCGGTGAAGGGAAGATTTTTCACATATTCCGTTCAGATTTTTCATATTTTTAGGTAATATACACTAAGGGGTGTATTTTGTGCAAAGAGGGAATTTTTCTGGATAGAATAAGCGAGAAAACAAAAGGGAACATTCACAGGGTGTGTATATTTCAACGGCATATTTAGGGGTATCGTGCGCAAGCAAAAAGGGAAAAAAAATATATATGTCGCAAGGATACATTTTTTTGGACCAATAAAATACATCGCACGCAAAGCAAAAAAAGGGCTCTTTCTTTCAACTGAAAAAGTGACATGAGAGAGAGAGACCAAACCGGAAAAAAAAAAAAAAGCTCCCCCACGTGACTGTTCATCTTCCTTGTGGGGGGGTGTCCTTGTCGGTGCCAGCGCCACTTGCCCGCACTGTCACCATCTCACGAACTGCCACCCATTGCCGCTTCGCCAGTGACCCGCGAGTCGTCTCTACTCCACCGCAGCCGCGCCATTTCCGACAACGTTGCATCGCCAACGTAGCCGAGCCGAGATCCAGCCGCCAGAGTCCCTCCGCCTACAAATCCGAGGTCCCTGCAGCATCCGTGACCCGATCCCCCACGCCGCCACGCCACCCCGTTGTCGATCTATAGCACTCTAGCTCACGCGCCCCACGGAGGACGACGATCTTGCCCTTGATCCGCCTGCTGCTCATGACCTAGTAGATCCCGAGTCGCTTGTCGTCCCTAACTCCCCGTTTGCTGCCCTAAAGCCTCGACGGTCGCCAATCCAGACCCAACGCCATCCCTACTCCACCCGCGAAATCGTTACTGCCGCCAAGTCGAGATTGGAACGCCATGTTCGAGCCCGGCCTTGCTCCCTCGAAGCCCGTGATGTGACACCCCCTGCTGCCTCACCGCCTTTGTGCTTGCTCCCGGAGTGTCCTTGCCGAAACCCTAGCCCGATCCATCCTCACCGGACCAGCCACCAGCCCATTTTTCTTCTTCTTTTTCATTTTCGAAAAAGGAAAAAAAAAAGCCAAAAATTAATTTAGGTAAATTTTTTTTCTTTTCTTTTATTTATCTTTTGTTGTTTTATTAATATGTTTTTTATTTCATTATTTTCTCTTTTTAATGTAATTATCCCTTTAATGCGAAATTGAAATTGCATGATATGAAATTACGTTGAAATTAGTGATTGTCAGTCCGATTTTCGCGCCCAATGTCCGACTCGCAATCACTTTTAAAAATCGCTAATCCGATCTCCCGCTTGAGATTCAATTCGTGACTTATGTAAAATTGGCCAACCCGATCTCATGCGCGAAATATGGTTCGTCAATTTAGATATCAATATCACTCAATTTGCTATTATGCCACTTAAGTTGATTTTCTAAAAAAAAAATCGAAAATGTAGGTTAGAATTAGGTTTATTTCCTGTTTTAGGGTTTGCATGTTTAGAGTAGAAATTTTATTATGAATTTTAAAATAAAAATAAAAATAATAAAAATAATAAAAAAATCAATTAATTTAGGTTGCTAGTCTTTTTAAAAAAATGGATTGCATGTTTAATTATTTGGCAATTATTAATTTCAACATTAAAAAAAAAACAACAACAACAAAATCATCATGCATATGTCATGTAGAAGTAGGGCATATTTTGCACGCCATTGCATATTAGGTAAAATTGCACTTAACTTAATTTTAGATAATTTTTTAAATTTATTATAAATTGAGGTATTTTCTTAAATAGATTGCATTTAAGGATTACTTGGGTTGAGATAATATTTTAGTTTAAATTAGGATTTGGCTTAACCTAATTCCTAATAAAAATTAAATAGGATCTTAATCTAATTAGATGATTTTCACATTTTTTCTAATTCCGAATTTCATGAAAAATACAAAAATGTCTTAGAATAAATTAGTTTTATTTTCTAGGATAAATTGCATTTTTTTAAGAAAAAAAAGAAAAAGAAAAATGTCATGTGCATAGGATTAGATTCATAAAATGCATGCTATTTAGTGATTGTTGCTAGGTCCATTCAATTAGAAATTGCATGTCATTAGAATTAGGTCATTTAATTAATATTGCATTGCATAATGCATGATTTTCATTAATTAAGTGAAAAAAAGAGAAGAAATTGTGTGTTAATTAGAAAACATATCTAGGGTTATTGATGTAAATTCTGATTTAACATCGCAAATGCTTTCGTTGCTTCGAGGTAAGTTTTGCAATTTATTCATTATTTATTTGGGTGTTAAATTAGTGGATTGCGCACCCGTATGATTACCTCACATGTTAGGGAAATATATTTAAAATAAATTGGAGCTGCCTGCCAAAAACACTTTTGAAAATAAAAGAATGGTACCGAAAGGGCATTAGAGAAATCTAGTGAACCAAGTCCCCGTACCCATAATCTCTAGTCCGTAAGAGTAAAGTAAAACTCCCATTACTTTGCTTGGATTTCTAATCGACTCACCAAAAATAGATTAGTAACAACTCCTAGTTAAAAATCAATTGCATATTAAGAACTTAAACCTAAGTCATGAGTTGGTATGGGCTTGGGAGAGCCCGAGCTAAGTTTAGGCTTAGTAATCCATTAGCCTGATTTTAGGTAATTCACCCCGAAAAATTAGGTCGCAACAAAAATTAATGGTCATGCACAAGACCATTCCTCCATAAAAACAAAAGAAATATTTTGCAAAGCATGATATGATTGATGTCATTAGAAAAGAGAGCAGAGCTCTCAAGTTTGAAAACAAAATGGCCAATGGACTCTCGAGAGGGGTTATATTTCAAGAATCATGGCCTTCTAAAAGTTGTGTGATGGTAATGATGCGAAGATAATCACTTACTTTTGTTCATTTGATATTCAAAAAACATCAAGCTTTTTAAGCCTCAACCGAACCAACATTACAACCCTTATCGAAGATCTCTTCTAATTGGGATGGTTCGAGTTGAAGTGAGGAATTTCATATAGGAGTAACCACTAGAAGAAGTGGAAGCAATCCTATCTTATCTTATCTTCAAGATTATTGACTTGTAAATCCGATGAAGATACAGATTGAATATTCTTTTCTTGGCCTCAAAGCAACTATCCTTTGTGTAAGCCCATGACCAAGCCTACATTACGATATCTTTAAAAGATCTTTTGATCAATGATTTTGTATTCAATGTGAACATTTCCAAAATCTTTCAATATAGGTTATGTGAAACCTCCCCAGTGAGAATTAAATAACTTTCCCACATCAAATGATGGGAATAAAAGCCTTTTTTGAGAGCTAGTGCAAAAGACCTTTTTGATTAAGTTATTTCTAGTCTACATATTTGATTTAACCTTTAGATGACTGATCAAACTTCATTTAGCTCAAATCCTCTTTGAAGGAATTTGACTATTGGTGTTGTTTTCTGCGACATGTTTGAATGATTTTGTAGGATTAGCATTTGGGCAATCTCGAAATCCCTTTTCAAAATATATGTTCCCTTATGAACTGGTTTTTGGTCAGTGTAAACCATAATGCTTGTCTTAGGTTTTTGGTCATCATAAACCATAACCCTTTGTTTTAGGTTTATGGTCAACTTAAACCATAACTCTTGTCTAGGGTTTCTAGTTAGCCTAAACCATACTATTGTTTTAGGTTTTTGGTCAACCTAAATCATACATTTGTTTTAGGTTTTTGGTCATCTTAAACTATGTCATTTATTTATGGTTTTTGGTTAGCCTAAACCATACTTACCTTAGGTTCCTGATAAACCTTAAATCTTGTCCCCTGGGTTCTTGGTAAACTTTAAACCTTGACTTTAAGTTTTAGGTTGTCCTCATAAACCTTGATTTTTAGATTCTAGGTTATCTTTATAAACCTTGACTTTAATTCTAGGTTATCCTCATAAACCTTGACTTTTGTTCTAGGTTATCCTCATAAACATTGATTTTAGGTTATAGGTTATCATCATAAACCTTGATTTTAGGTTTTTGGTTATCCTCATACACCTTCACTTCAAGTTGTAGGTTATCCTTAAACATTGTCCCTAGATTAGTGGTCATCCTTAAACCGTCCATTTTTCCTAAAAATCCTATTTCGTTCATTTCATTCCACGAGAGAGATGGAGAGAAGGATCCTGAGCATGAGTTCAAACACCTCAATGAACGAAGGTAAGTATCTAGGAATGTCCGTGACCAAATGTCATTTGCTTTCGTTATTTCTTTTCTTCAAATGGAGTCAACTAAAAATTGCAGGTATCAATTTGTTTTTGAGTGGAACCTCTTCAAACTCCCACTTAAAGAGGGGTAACTATTTCTCATAATTTCTAGTTGACACGTAATAAAGTTATAAATTTGAGATTAGGGCTTCAAATGGTGACAAAACTCGTTTCTTGACAAAAAAGAAAATATCATTTTTTGTTTCCATCTTTTGCATGGTCTTTTTAAATATTTTCCTATTTATTTATAAGAAAAACCCAAAAATTCAACCCGTTGATTTTTGGGTTGACCTTTGGCGAAACCTTTGACCGAAAGTCAATCTTGAGTCAAAAATTGGCTTTTCACCCAAAAAGATGTCAAATGCCTTTAACTTCATTATAGCAAAGATAACTTTCAAAAATTCCAAAGATTTGATCCAAAAATTAACTTTTTAAGAAAAGTCAACTAAGTGGTAGACTTTTGATCAAACTTTTGACCAAAAAATTGAAAAAAATGAAAATCTTCAAAGCACTTTGTTTTAGTGTCAATTTGAATTTTGTGTCGAAAATCTTACAAAATTCAATTAAGAGCTCTATTTTCTAAATTTTTTTGTTTTAGGTTCCAAATCGATCAAAAATAAAATTACTTTCGTTTTAGTCATAATTAGGTGTAGTTCCTTTTTGGTCTCGTGACTATTTTTAATCCACTCGTTCATTCAATTTCGAGATTTGTTGTGTCGAAAGGCGAATTGCCCTTTTAAACCCTAATTCGAGGGTCAAAATCGATTCTTCATAAGTCGTGAATGGATGATTATTTTCCATTCAAATTCATAGTTCGTTTTGAGAAATTCCATTGAGAGATTTCCGATTTGGAGGATTTCGCTCTATTGAATCTAGGAAAATTAAGCAATTAAGCTTCAATTAGAGAAATTCAACTCGACTCATTCAAGATTAAGGTTCAATTTCATGAATATAGGTCCAATTTCGATTTTAGGCCTTGATTCATTTTGGCCTCAGCTTTGTGTCATTAATTTAAGGTCAATTTGAATATGATAAACTCCCTTAAGCACGGGTAATTAGTGAAATAGGTTTATTACAATATTAATTGAATCCAATTTCAATTAGTTTGCAATTTTGAGCTAAAAATTGCATGTACCCATGATTTGAGGGACCAAATTGCACAAATTTCGAAGCCCTAGGGACTGTCCAGCCAAAATTTGGCTTAAGTCAATCAAGAACCGATCAAAAACCGACCAAACTAACGTGAACTGGTCTGACTGATCCGACCGGCCGCTGGTAGGATAGGCCGGTTTGACCTCTTGCTAGCCAATTCTAGACCTTCGATGAGTGGTTCCAGGATCCTCACTATGTTAATTTTATCCTTGGGCCCTTGCATATTCAAGATTTTGCGGATTACCACCTGAATTTTACAAATTTACGATTTAGCCCCTAATTAGGCCCTTAGGCACAATTCTTGTTTTAAATCCTAATTTTCGTGAATCAGACCCATTCAATTGAGCATACGACACATCTTAAGGATTATTAGCCTTTAAAAGTTTAATTTGGCCAGTAAATTAAGTTTTCGATAGTCAAATTGAATCGATGGCTGAGATTGACTGATTTAGAACTGGTACAAAAGGATTTTCCCTCCAATTTTTGAAGGGGGCTCATTTTATGCAAAGCTCTCTCTCTACAAATCAAAACCTCTAATTATCTCTCTCCTTGGTCTCTTTCCAACTCTTTCTTCTCTCTCTAAATGTGTTGCCATCCCTTGTGGCCGACGTAGCCCCCTCAGTGGTGGTCTTCACTACCACACCACCTCCATCGAACCTGTACGCATGTTCTAGCTGATCAGATAATTTCCTGATCTCGGACGCTCCTAATCTTCTTTGGTCAAGCCCAAATATGGTTCAAGGCTTGCCTGCTTTTGAGTCGGTGATTGAATCGACGCTCGTTCTCCCATGAACCGGCGATCAACAGCTGCTTTTGAAGCTCCCGATTGTTTCCGATCAGAGACCGACCAAATAGCTACTGGATTGTCTGGTGGCTGGTTTTGTTCCAGGTGATCCAAAACCGGACGGATTTGGACAAGCTTTTCCAATCGCCTAAACCAACAATAAAATTACTTTTGCTTTACCCATAATTAGGAAATTTACTACATTTGGTCTAGGAGCTATTCTTAATTTGCTCGTGAATTCAATTTGCGATTTGCATTTTAAGCCATAATTAAGAGGTCAAAATTGATTCTTCATGATTTATGAATGGACAATTGTTTTCCATTTGTTTTCTTAAAATAAGTCAAAATTCAGGGTCGATTTTGAGAAATTCATAGGAGAACTTCCCAATTTGAGGAATTTTTACTCTCTTGAAGGTAAGAAAACTGAGCCATCGAGCTTCTATTGAAGAAATTTAGATTGACCCATTTAAGATTATGGTTCAATTACAAGAGTCTAGGTCCAATTTTAATATTAGACCCTGACTCATTTTTTACCTAAGTTTTGTCACTTTAATCCAAGGTCAATTTGAATACATTAGGTGATCCTACACATGGGTAATTAGTTAAATAGGTCAATTGCAACCTTAATTAAATTCAATTTCAATTAATTTGCAACTTTGGCCATAAAATTGCAATATTGCTTATTTTATCCCTTAAGGCTTGATTTCATGTACCCATGGTTTTGGTCCATTGTTAAAATTACTCAATTAAGTCGATAGAGAGTCCATAAATTATGTTTACAAAGTTTAATTAGTTTAATTGAATCAAAATTGGACAATTTCTCCTTAAATTGTCAAGTTTTCTTTTCAATTGGTCCTTGAGGAATCAAATTGCATAAATTTTGAACTCACAAGGGCCATATAGACGTGAAGCAGCAAGAATTGGCCAAAACTTGTCAAGGATTGGTCAATTGGCATGAACCGATCTGATCAGTTCGACTACCCGTGGCGAGACAAGTTTGTTCAGCCCCTTGCCAACTAGTTCTAGACCTCTGACGACTGGTTCTAGGATCCTCACCATGTCAATTTCACTCCCATGCCCTCATTTCCTTATGATTTTGCAGATTGACCCTCAAATTTCATGAATTTGCAATCTAACCCCTAATTAGGCCTTTAAGCGCAATTCTATTTTAAACTTAAATTCTTGCAAATCAAGCCCATTCGATCAATTGCCCAAAACCTCTTGATGATGATTAATTCTTTAAAATATTGATTTGGCCATTGGATTAAGATTTTAATCATCGAATTGAATTGATAGTCGAGATCGGTTGATTTGGGGTTAGTATAAATACGTTTTTTCCCTCCAAATTTGAGGGATGACTCATTTGTAGATTAACACACTCTCTCTCTAAACCTAGCTTTCTCTCTCATCTCTCTCTTTCCCCGTCAAAAACCTCCCTCTCTCTATTTACGCTTGGTTCTCTCTCTGGCAAACCGATTGCCGTCAATTCGAGCTCCCGCTGACGATTCCTCTGGCCAAACCACCTCCTCCGATCTCCCTCTCTCTCTCTCTGGTTGTCGATTAGAGTATCTACTAGCTCCGATGGTGGCTTAATCCATCTGATCAAGACCGATCACGGGTGTAGATGCTAGTGATCTTACCTCCGGTGTTACTGAGCCAAACCAGCAACCCATTGGCCATTTTTGGCAATCCAACCACCACTGGCTTGCTCGTCCAAGAGGCCTCGATGCTTTGGTGGTCTGGGCACTGAATGTTGGCCACCGAAAAATCACCGGTGGCCTCTTTTCCTCCGTCAATGGATAGAGCTAGTCCATCCTAAACTAGTCTAGCTTGGAGGATTAGACTGGCCTTATCTAGTGCCCTAGGCGTGATCGGATCCTATTGATCTTCATCTAGGTGAAGTCTTGACATGATCAAGGTCAACCAATCGGTCATTGGATACACTCTAGTGACCTCCTCCTTTTTCGACGTTTGAAGGTCGGTCCAAGTTTGGACTGACTTCTACTGTGGCTATGAACCCGCATTCTAGCCAACCTATAGGTGGTCTAAGGCATCTCGATCTATCCATTGGAGGCTAGATCAAGTTCCAGCGACCATTCCTTCATCCAATTGCGTCAAATTCAATAGTATCGCACAAAATGTAACGATCTCAAACTTGAATATGATGAAGCAAGGTTAGAATAGCTAACCGAGGCTATGATTCACACTAGGAACTATACAAAATGCTTAGATATGTTGTTGAAAGGCCTAATCATTGATTTGCTGAGGTTGAATGGAGATTGAAGATGATTTGTGGTTGATTTGATGATTTTGGTGCTAATCTGCAACTTTTGAATATTTGTGATGTGGTTACCGTTTGGCATAAAATGAGCCATTAGATGACTTTATTTAAATTTGAGGTCTTCCTTGTTGACACCTAAAATTTAGTTGATGCATCATTAAAAGATTAAAAAAAAAAAAAATTCGAGATTTGGATTTCTGATCGCGATGGAGCCCCATCTCTCAACCAAAAAGTGTCATTTTTTATTCATTTCTTTTGCATTGTCATTATTAAGTAATTTCTAGCTTATTTTCAAGAAAAACCTGAAAAATAAATGGTTGATTTTTGAGTTGACTTTTTTGTCAACCCTTTAACCAAAAGTTAACATCAGGTCAAAAATTAACTTTTTACCCAAAAAGATTCCATTTAGCTTTAATTTTACTTTTTTCAAATCAATTTCTTGAAAATTCAAGGATTTGAAAAAAAAATCGACCTTTTAGGAGAAATCAACTAAATGGTTGACTTTTGGTCAAAATTTTGACCAAAAATAAAAAAAATTAAAAAAATGAACAAATACATTTCTTTTAATGCCATTTGACTTTTGTGTCAAAAATTTCAAAAAATTCGATTAAGAACCTTGATTTTTGAAATTTTAAGTTTTAGGTTCAAAATCAATCAAAAAGAAAATCACTTTTATTCTAGTTATGATTAGATGTAGTTCATTTTTTGACATTTAATTTAGGGATTATCTAAAATCTACTTGCCTATTCAATTTCACAATTTATCAAGTCAAACTACTAACTGTCATTTTGACCTCTAATTAGGGGATGAAAATCGATCATTCATAACTTGCGAATAGACAATTGTTTATCACTTATTTTCTTTAGATAAGTCCAAATTCGAAATTGATTTCGTGAAATTTACACCAAAACTTATCAATTTGAAGAATTTTATCATCCCAAGCATTAGAAAATCAAGCAATTAATGTTCAATCAACGAAATTCGAATTGACCCATTTATGGCTATTGTTTAATTTCATGAATATTAAGCTTAAATCCATTTTTGACCTAAGTTTGAGGGCTTCAATTCAAGATCAATTTGAATATGATAAGTGATCTTATCTATGGGTAGCTCATTAGATAGGGAAATTGTGATACTAATTGAGTTCAATTTTAATTAATTTGCATTTTTGCCCATTGAATTGAAAATTTTACCATTTTAACCCTTTAGGCCCAATTTAAAGACCCATTGTTTCGATTTATTGTTTTTCATGATAATCATTCAATTAGGTCAATAAAAGACCCCTCGATCTTGTTCATAAGGTTTGATTACCTTAATTGTAACTTCTTTGGCCAATTTCTTCTTAAAAAGGAAAAAATTCCTTTTCAATTTTGTCCTTTAGGGACCGAATTGCATAAATTTTAGACCACTGTGGTCCCAAGTGGACTAGATAGCCTAAATCAGACCAAACCGAATAAGAACCGGTCAAAATCTGGCCGAACCAGACTGAACCGGATTGACCAGTCTAACCAGCCGCCGACGCGACTAACCGGTTTAGACCCTTTCCACTGGTTCCTAACCTTTGTGACTAGTTATGGAATCATTTCAATGCCAATTGTACTTATGCACCTTCAATTTCCCAAAATTTTAAAGATTGGTTCTCAAATTTTGTCAAATTGCAAATTAACTCTCATAGGACATTTCGACGCAACTCTTGGTGTTGGCTCAGGTTTTTGCAAATCAAACCCACTAGATCAATTAACCAACACCTTGAGATCATGATAGAGCCTTCGAAATCGATTTTTTTGACCATTGAATCAACTTTTTGACAATCGAATCAAACCAACAATTGAGTTCACCTCATTTGGGGAGTATATAAGTGAAGTTTTCCCTCCATTTTAAGGGGGCTCATTTCTACACAAAAATTCTCTCTCTCCTCAGTATCTCTCTCTCTCTTTTCTCTCTCAATTTGCCACCAATTTTAGCCCCCGCCAATGGTCTTTAGCCTTACACCACCGTCTAGCCCCTTCGTTCTTCGCTACCAATGGTGGTTGGAGCAAGATCAAGCTCTAGTAAGAGCCAAATCTGTCCGTCCAAATCCGATATTCTCCGGCGGCGTCCAAACTGGTCCAATTTTGGACTGGTTCTATTTTCTCTCACTGCAAGCTATTCAGCCACCTTTCAAAGCTATCCCTTATTGTCCAAATCTAATCATTGGCGGTTTGTGGAGGTTTGATTGAAGTTTTGGCGAAAACTTCGATCGATTTCGATCAAAATTGACGAAAATTGCAATGAAGGTAAATTCTCCATCTCGGACCTCGTGAAGCGAGGCCAGATTAGCCAGATGAGGCTAGGGTTCAATATTAGTGATATTTGTTCATAGGTGATTTTGCTGAAGTTTGAATGTGATTGATTGAATGAGTGTGGATGATTGTGCTTGATTAGTCCTAATTACTATTTTGACCAAAACGAGATCCAAAATGACCTTATTTCAACTCAAGTCCTCTTAGAATTAAATAATAGACATCCCAAGCTTTGAAATGGTAGATCGTACACCCCAATTGAGTATCATTTGACACTTGAAAAATATTTCTGGAGATGAGTGATTTTGCTATAATTCAGTTGGATTTTCAATTCTGTTTTGCTCCGAAATAAGACTTTACTATTTTTGTGTAACATTCTGTGATAATTTTTGGACAATCTTGCCTCATGAGTTTTGTTCCAAATCATTTTGTGCACATCTTATAGTTTTTTCATGATTTTTGGATGTGCTTAACTAGGTCAGATCTAGTCAAATCCAAACCTACGCCAATCTGTTTCGTATTGTTCTATGATATTTTCATTTTTGTACTGATTTTTGTATTGAGTTCTAGAATAACTTTCCTTCATCAAATTTTCTTATATTAGTGTTGTACATGTCATTTTTTTTTTTTCGAAATTTTTAGACATGCTTTACTAGGTTAGATCTACTCAGATCGAAGCATTGGCCAATTTGTTCCGTATTGATCTATGATTTTACCATTTTTTTACTAATTCTTGTGTTGAGTTATATAATAACTTTCCTTCATGAAAGTTTCTCATATTAGTGTTATGCATATCATGTATTTTTTTCAAAATTTTTAGACAAGTTTAACTAGGTCAAAATCGCTTAGATTTGAACATAAGACAGTTTGTCCTGCAATGGTCCGAATTCTATTTTGATGAAATTAAGTCCGCAAATGCATCTATTTGGTCTCAAATCCTTTATGAGAATTGAAATACATTATACATATGGTCAATTGATGCATGCTTGCAAGGTATTTACGTTGGCAAAATGAGTCAATTGCATGCATTAGAGTAAAAGGCATTGCAACAACATGAGCTAGGCATATAGTTTGTCAGTTTTGTCATTTTTGCCATGACTTATATGATTTTAATTGAGTTTCAAAGTCTTAATGAGATTTTTGGTAGGATTGATGCATGTCTTGAGTATGGCCGAAATCATGCTTGTTTTGTAAATTTAATGCTAAAATGAAATCTTGTCATTTATGCACATTTTCATGCTTGTTTGAGTCATCTAGAGACCAAATCTTACGATCATGCCTTCTTGACAATTGAACTGCATGTTGCAAGGTTTGTATACATGTTTTAAGTCATGTCCTTTGAGTATCATCTTGCATATTAAATTTTTCTCACAAAAGTGTTCATCACACTTAGGATTCCCAAGCATACCATAAGGAATCTTGAATCATTTCATAGTGTCATTTAAATTGTATGACATTTTGCATGCTAACTTAGGATTAGATGATTATTCAAATTTTCCGTCGCATCTAATCTTAAGTCCCATGTGATTTCTTCATGTCATTTGTGCATTCTTTGAGTGATTTTAAACTCAATAAGTGAAATATCCACATAATTTGTCAATTTCTATTCTCAAAATTTAAATCCACTAAGACATAGAAACTAGCTAATGACAAATCCCTGAGTTTAAATCTTATTGGTCAAATATGAGTCATGTGGCATTTTCACGAAGGCAAAGTCTCATCCATGTGACGATCATAGGAGCGAACATTCTCTCAACTCTGACTTTAATTAAATATAATAAATAAGAAAGATAAATACGAAGACTTTCTTGGTACACTAGTATTAATCCGTGCTTGCGATGCAATGGAATTAATTACTTATGCAGTTATTTTAACTGCATTTATATTTGGCTTGAAAGTCCATTAGCATCATACTAATTTTTGCATCGAAGCTACACAAAATACAAAATAAGTATCTAATAACAACATAGTGTTTGTACTATGTTGTAAATATTTTTGGAGTTAGTACAAACATGAAGAAAGATGTTTTTCCCCCAGTTATCATTGTGACTAAATATGGGTGATTATTATACTACATTTTGACCAGTATCAAAAAATATTTTGTCAGGGAAAGTATAGAAACCTCTTTACTTTAATAAAATATAGCATCATCCAAAAAAGCCAAATATAATGTGTTTGTTTTTTGGAAAATGAGTGATTTGAAATACGTTGTTTTGAAAATGATTGCTTGTATCATTTATAAAAAAGAATAAACTAAAAAAAAAATTCTTTATCAATGAAAATATTTCGACATAGATTGTTGTTAATAATAAAAGCATTTCTCATAGACTAATTAGTTCAAGTTATACAAGCAATCATTTTTCGGAAAATATTTTTCGAATCGTTCACTTTTCACAAAACAAATAGAGCTTAAGTTAATAGATCAAACATATTTGATAACCCAATTTTCCAGGATGAAGTGTAATGCCTTATTATTTTACTAGATTGGAGATGATTAAGCAAAGGGAAGGAAAATCCTCTTTCTCTCGCTCTTGTTGGAGTTCTCTCTCGCGATATGCTTGAGATTGGCTTCATGCCTTCATCTTTGGACTTTCTTCCTTGTAACTGGATTCTCACTCCATCCTTCTCCATTCTCCATCAAAGCTCTTCTCTGGTTTTAACCCCTTCTACCTTGCTTATCTGACTGGGTCTCGTGCTTTACTTTCGAATTTTTCTGTTGCATGTTGGCCGATCCTTGACATGCAACCAAGTCGTCTTCATATCTGCAACTTGGAGCCTGACAATCAACTTACATAAGTCTCGTTCTCTTTAAAATGGCCACGGATGAGGAAGAAAATTCCTCTCGAATTGCATCTCTATGTCATCGCCTGGGACGCCTCTGCTCAGAACAAGAATTGGAGGTTTGGGAAGATGTACACGATACGGATAATATAGCAGAATGTCGTCTCATCCTTGTGGGTAATATTTTCACAAACCCTACAGTTAAATTACCTTCTTTCAAATGGCTATGAAGAAAGTGTGGAGAGTAGACTTTGTGGACATCTCCTCCAGCGATAGGGGTATCTATATTATCAAATGTCGATCCGTAATAGAAAAATGACGGATATTAGATGGTTCCCCTTGGTTATTTTCTGGTCATCTAGTCAATTTACATCCGTGGCAACCAAAAACTCCCTTACACTGTTATGATTTTTCCAAATGTCCATTCTGGGTACATGTTATTGGGCTACCTCTGGAATGGAACACTCCTCAACTTTTAAGCAGAGCAGTTCAGCACATGGGAAGAGTTTTGGACGTCAAACCTGATACCTCAGGCAGAGTGCGTATTGAGATTGACCTGCAAGCACCTTTAAAATCAGGTAAACTCATTAGCATAGCAGGTAAAGCTCTATGGATCGATTTTAGGTATGAAGACTCTCCCACTTCTGTTTTTCATGTGGAAAACTTGGGCATTATGCAGCATCGTGCAAAGATTTCCCTTATGATGAAACACAATTCGAGGGAAGAGATACAATGGTGTATGGCCCATGGTTGAGGACAGAAGTCAGACAGCATAGCCCCTATTGGGATGCCTTTTACAACCCCAAACCTCATTTGGAACCTATGGAAGAAACCATACCTGAAACTCCTCCAACTATGCCTCTTCCCCTCCCTGCATTACCTCCACCAGAGCCTGTTCCTAAGGTATATGTTGCCCCCCCTGTTCCTCCAACTGAACCACAGCTTCAACATCCAGTTCCTCGAATGATAGATTTGGTTCCTGCAAATACAAAGTTAAAAGGCATCCAATATCCCTCTATCGAAACTCTTCCACAGAAGAAACAAAAGAATCCTCGAACTCAAATAGCAGGGAGATCAAGAAAGAAAACAAAGAGATATTCCCCTTATGAGATTAAATTTAACTGTCTACCTGAGCTGGATGAATCCAACCTATTAGATACCCCTGTCTTAGTGGCTGGTGATGTGACACCCCGAACCCTTCGCAGGTCGTCACCAACGCCGGTGTTACACTTAATTTCCTTTTGTATCTTGTACTTAATACAAGCGTCGTTAATCATAGGCATTTTTTTTTTTTAAACGAATCGGTCCCAAACGCGACTCATAGCGGAAGCAAATTAGACATCACCATCTATCCCCCTACCAATCCATGATACAAATACACACCACTAATCATCAAGATTTAAAAGATGAGCCATGCCACTTTTATTTACATAATATCGATGGGTTTTTTCACTGGTCGATACAACAAAAGGAGACCAAGATTTTCAACCACACTTGGCCTCATCCCAAAAAGATACTACGACCCTTAAAGAAAATCACATGACATTCCCCCCATCCAACAGTGGCGGCTACTCCCAAAAAGATGACACCAGCTCTCTACCCTTCACGCAACCATCACACCCATCCAGGTGCATCGGGTGGTGGTGGCGGCAACATCCCCCTAAACACTCCGTCTCGGCGGACATGAACAGACAAAAACTCCTGGATGACTGGGCCCTCAGCCAGGCCCACGTCGTACATGACCAGCACAAGCACTCGTACAAATGTCAGTCCAGGGATAGTGACGCAGTCGATCTCCGTACATTCTACTTCTACATCTGACGGAATACCATAGAAGGTGCCTCGCGTGACGGTAGAAAGCGGCATCTTTCTAATCTGAAATGTTATCCCCAAAAGGGGTGAGTACAACTACTCAGCAGATAGGGAAATCCAATAACATCCTAATGCATCATGCAATTTCACATACATTGCAGGCATTGCTTACCTTTGATGTCATGCGCATTCATGCATCATCATATCATACATGTCATCATCATGGCATCTCATATGTCATTATCACCATCATGCATATCATCATGCATATCATATATCATGGGTGATCATCATATCACATCACGCATCATTATCATCATCACATCATCATGCATATCATCATGCATATCATATATCATCATCATCACATCGGCATGCATATCATCATGCATATCATATATCATTATCATCATGCATCATCATGCATATATTATCATAGGTGATCATCATATCACATCACTTGCCATCATCATCATGCATCATCATGTCATGAGTTAATTATCATCTTTATCTTTCAATTTTGATCACCACATCACCCATTTCTCAAATCATCAATCTCATCATCAACCCTTCGGGTAGAAACCTCCGACAGGGTTCCTGGCAAACTCAGCTATCCCATGGCCACTGGGCTTCCGACCCCCCACATTCCGGGCATCTCGCATCTCAACTAGCATCACGAGGCATTCCCTTCGGGTAGAAACCTCCAACAGGGCTTCCGGCCTTTACCCTTCTAGCCAGGCATCCCGCACCCCAATCCTGGTGTCGCGAGGCATTCCCTTCGGGCAGAAACCTCCGACAGGGCTTCCGGACCCCCACATTCCGGGCATCCTGAAACTCCCAGGGAATCTCTGGAATTATGCCACCAGGCCACCAGACAACATCCTCCGCCACAACCTCATTCTCATCCACATTTATCCTTTTATCTCAATTTAACATGGCAATTGGCATGGCATCAAACAAATCACACTTGCATTTCAGTTCACATGTCATACACATGCCAAAGCTTAGTCACATATGCATTTCAACTTAATGCATGTACAAAGACCTCATCACACAAGTGCCACACAAATGGAATTGAATCCATGGCCAAATAAAAATCTATTTTATTTTATTTTATTATTATATTATTATATTATTATATTATTATTTATTTCCATAAATATTAAATTTAATATCTATGATTTTTCCCAAAATCATGATACTCAAAAATCATTAAGCAAACAAATAGAATCACAATTTCATACAAAATTTGTGGCCAAATTGAATTTCTTATAATTTCACAATTTTCACAAAATAGCACCTTATATTCGGATAATGGCCAGACTTGCACAGTTTCCAAATAAATTTGATTAAAATACTCATATGGCCTTCAAAAATTACGAAATTTTACAGAGTGATAGCCAACACATTTTCGTACCTTTCTCATGAAGAACTCTAAGCCAAATTATTTCTTGATTTATTTCTACAACCCTACGAAGCTTCTGGAACCACGACCGTGACGTTCAGAACACACTTCTCCGAATTTCTTAGTTTTCACCCATCAATTCTCTTTCGTTTCTTCTGAAATTTGAGTATGTCATGTACCAAGGCGTCCTTTACAAATTTCATGAAGGGATCTAGGTCAAATAACCAGATTATGGTCACCATTTTAGTCCATGAAGTCTCGGGTATCTCGGTACACTTCATCAGAATCGATCATCTCCAAGATCTAACCGATTCACCAAGTTATACTTGTTATTTTTGCTTCAAATTTGAGTATGTTGTAGCTTAAGGTGTTTCCTACAACTTTCAAGAAGACAACAAAGTGAGATCTCCAACATAAATCAACATGCAAACAAGAAATCGACAAGAGGTCAGTGAAAATTTCGCAGATCTAGGTCTCCGTATAATAGAACTTTTGACCCCTCAAATCTCCATCGTTTTCTACGAATTTTTAGTATGTCATAGTAAAAGACGTCAGCTTCAACTTTCATGAAGACACCGAAGCCAAAATCGAACTCCAAATACCCATGCAAACTCGAACAAGCCACTGACTCCAACAAACCGAACAGGAACAGTCACACGGTTTGCAAACAATCAACTCTTACCTCGGTTTTTCGCACAAATCACACCTAAAATCTAACATGCAACCACCACAACAAACTTGCAAGAGAAGTTACGGACTCCACTTGCCTCAAAGGTGAACAAACGGCAATGAACGACGGTGTACGGTGGTCGGACAAGGCGGTCGAACGGCGAGCACACGGCGGCACCTCCCTCTCGGCTCCGCCTTCTCTCTCTCCCTCTCGGTCCCTCTCTTCCACTCGAGCTCTCTCTCTCTCGCACACCTCTCTCTTTGGACGAAAATGAAGCAAGAAGTCCGGCCACTCTCTCTCCTCACCCCTTTTATACTCCCTTAATCCCATGATTAGCAATCATGAGATTGCCTATAATCCCACCAATGCATGCTCTTGCCCCTTGCCACTTGTCATTTTGGGTTTTTAATTTGAATTTGAATGGGCTTGGGCTTAGGCCCATCCGGCCACTCCCTTTGGGCTGGTCGAGCTCCCTTCTTGGGCCCTAATGGGCCGACTAGCTTGGCCCACCAAGCTTTAGGCTAATGGGCCCAAGGCCCATTTCGAAAATAACCCTCTTTTCTCCCCTTTTTTTTTTGAATTCCTTTTTATAAATATTTCTAAATTCAAATTTCATCTTGGCCAAAGTCTTGGGATATTTTTAATCATTGAAATTTAAATCATATGGCCAAGCATTAATCTATTAAATTTGAATTTCCACAATCACAAGCATAATTAATTTAAATTAAAAGACTAATTGGCTAAGGCATAAGCCAAAAGAAATTCTATCACCTAATCAAAGATTTTTAACACACCTTAAGGCTCGGCCTTGAATTTCTGGGATGCCACAAGTGATCCTTCTCAATGGGCTTTGGAGGCTGGCCCGCAACAGCCTCCACGCTCCCAATGAAACTTCTAAGTTGGAATTGTCAGGGGTTGGGCAATCCCCTAACAATTCAAACCCTCAAGGCTATGATAGTCTCTGAAAAGCCCGATCTAGTCTTTCTAATGGAAACTAAGAATGGAGAATTAGTTTTGAAGAACTTACAACGCCGCTTTCATTTCTCTAACTCTTTTTTGAGAGATCCTGATGGCCTATCTGGTGGTTTGGCAGTTTTTTGGACGGATCTTTTTGATGTTACTGTGGTCAATGCTAGTCAGAATTTTATTGATCTGATAATTCTGGACCCTTCATCGGCTGCTTCGATGCACATCACCTGTCTTCATGCTCCTGCCATATATCAAGCTCGACAGGATTTTTGGGATATAATCAGAAATATCTATGCAACTAATTACCTACCTTGGCTTTGCATTGGGGACTTCAATGATTTCCTATTTCCCTGCAACAAAGTAGGAAGAAGGCTAGCACTGTTTTCCAGATTGCAATCCTTTCGGAAATTGATTAATGACTATGCTTTAATTGAGCTGGAGAGCAAAGGTTGTGAATTTACCTGGACAAACAATAGAGAAGGTCTTGATTTGGTGAAGGAGAAGTTAAATCGTGCTTTTTGCTCTTTGGACTGGACTTTATCTTATCCCTCTACATAAGTTTTTGCCCTTCCATCGATTAGATCGGACCACTGCCCTCTTAGGCTGCATACTCACTATCAATCTGCAAAGCTAAAAAAGACCTTCCATTATGAAGCTTTCTGGAGTAATCATTCTAAATGTAAAGAAGTAGTTAAATCAACATGGGAAAGTAGTGCTACCTCCTTATATTCCAAATTACAGAATGTCTCCCGCAACCTTGAAAGATGGAGCAGATCCCGTTTTAGTAATGCCAAACAACACATCCTTGAATTGCAGCAACATCTTCAAATCATCACAAGCAGAACTTCCTATCAGGCAGGAGACAAAGAATTAGCCTCTTCTATTAAAACTGAAATTCAAACGTTGTGGAATCAAGAGGAGCAATTTTGGGCATTGTGCTCCCGACTAAACTGGTTAACATGGGGAGATACAAATTCAAGATTTTTCCATGCATGTACCGTGCAATGACGACAAAGAAATCGCATATGTATGTTAAAGGATGATGACCAGAACTAGATAAGGGAACCACAGCAACTTAAAGACATCACCATGGACTTCTTTCTTAAACTATACCAATCAGTCGGGACCAGAGACTTTAACCCTTTTCTAGGTCAGTGTCCTCCTATTGTTACTCAACAAATCAATGATCACTTACTAAGTCAGGTAACTGAGGAGGAGGTATATCAAGCTACATTCTAGCTGGGTGCTTCCAAAACTCCTAGTCCAGATAGTCTTAATGGGCTGTTCTATCGGCATCACTGGAACATCATCAAAACAACTATTGTCAAAACAGTGCAAGATTTCTTCCAATCAGGTTTCATGCATCCAAACTTAAATAAAACAATTCTGACTTTGGTTCCTAAAGTGAAACACCCAGAAAGCATAACCTAGTATCGCCCCATTAACCTATGTAACTTCGCATACAAGATTATCTCAAAAGTCATGGCTAATAGACTCAGATCATGCTTACCTAGATTGATCAATCCAGAACAGGCAGCATTTGTAAGTGGTAGACAGATTCAAGATGATATTATGATTGTCCAGGAAGTTCTTCATCAGTTCAAGGTTAGATCTAGATCAAAACGATTCAATCTTATTCTGAAAATTGACATGCACAAAGCCTATGACAGGATTGAATGGGACTTTCTAGCGGCTTATTTACAACAGTTGGGCTTCGCAAATCAATGGGTTACTATGGTCATGGCCTGCATTACTATAGCTTCTTTCAGCATCCGATTCAATGGGGAACAGCTCCCATGTTTTAAACCTACTTGAGGTATTCAACAAGGTGACCCCTTATCCCCTTACATATTCATATTGCTTGCTAATGCATTATCTACTGTTATAAATCAAGCGGTAAGCATGGGTCACTTACAAGGGATTCAATTCAACCAAACATGTCCTAAGCTATCTCATTTAATGTTTGCAGACGACTTAGTCTTTTTCCCCAAAGCTACAGTGTTGGAATGTCAGAATCTAATGAATATTCTTAACCAGTATTGCCATGCAACAAGACAGCTTCTCAACAGAAACAAATCTGGTATCTTTTTCAGCAAGAATTGCCCTATGTCTCTACAGAATAGTTTAGCCAGAGAAATGTGCATACCTATGATTAACAAATATGGCAAATATCTAGGCATTCCTTCAGACTGGGGACATTCCAAACGTGAGATTTTCTCCTGGATCCTGGCCAAAATTAATGCAAAGTTAGCTGGTTGGAAGGAAAATCTTTTATCTAAAGGGGGCAAGGAGATTTTATTGAAAGCTGTTGTTCAGTCTTTACCTCAGTATGCCATGTCCATTTTCAAGCTTCCCCTGTCGCTCTGCATATTGATAGAAAGGAAGATATCATCATTTTGGTGGAGCAAGAACAATAATGATTCTGGTATTCATTGGATAGCATGGACAGAATTAAAGAACCACAAAGCAGAGGGAGGCATGGGTTTCCGTGATCTTATCTTTTTCAATCTAGCGATGCTCGGGAGGCAAGCGTGGCGTCTATTCCAGCAACCTAATGCTATATGGAGTCAACTTTTCAGGGGTCTATATTTTAGACAATCCTCTTTTCAAAATGCTACCCCAGGATATAGACCTTCTTGGGGGTGGCAGAGCATATTAAAAGGCCGAGATGCAATTCTTCCTAAACTCCGATGGTTAGTGGGGGATGGTTCTAAGATTAACATACGAGCAGACAATTGGCTATCAATAGGCAAAATAGGAGGGCAACCAGAGGAGGGTGAACCAATTATAGTTGCTGACATTCTAAACTCAGATACTTCTACGTGGAAGAAAGATCTCATCTCTCATATGTTCAATGCCCAGGTTAGTGAATCGATTTTTAATACACCTATAAACTCGGCTCTGGGTTCGGATCAACTAGTCTGGACAACTACTTCATTAGGTGATTTCTCTATTAAGAGTTGCTACCAATACTTATCTTCAACCCATAAACACCCTCCCACAACTGCCTCATCCTCCTACCAAAACCCTGATCATTTATGGAAACAAATATGGCATATGAAGACGGCCCCTAAGATTCGAGTATTTATGTGGTTAGCATGTAAAAACGCTCTTGCAACCAAAGCCAACCTATATCACAGACACATTGCCCCAAACCCATACTGCTGTCTATGCAACCAGAACACTCCTGAAACCATCGAACATCTTTTTTTCTATTGCCCTTGGACGAGTGGAATTTGGAGTCATAATATGATCAAAATCCCTGTAAAAATTACCTCTGTCCGATGATTGGATGAATGGGTAGCCTCCAAAGCAGTTCAGTCTCAGATTTCCCCAAGTTTTGAAGTCCTGGCCTATCTGATGTGGGAAATTTGGCGTCATCGAAACAACGCCATCTTCAGACAGAAAGCCCCTGATCCCACCCGAGTTGTGGAGAATGCTCTAGCCCAAAGCCGTACATTCCAGTCTCTTCAACCCTATCAACCTTGATCGCAAGAAGCTAGGGTTAATACAGATCGTCAATGGAAACCTCCGATTCACGGAACTATCAAATGTAATATTGATGGATCATTCATTCCAGGCGATTAGCATGGTACAGTGGCTTGTATTTACAGGAATCATGAAGGAGTACTTATCGACATGATCACGAACACAGTTCCAGCCCTTTCGGCGTTTCAGGCGGAAACTTTTTCCCTTATTCGAGCTCTCCAGCACTTGATCAAACAGGGTCTTCAGCTTCAACGAGTACAGCTTGAATCAGAATGTTTACTTCTGGTGGACGTTATTCGGAATCGACAGCCGCAACCTTGGAACGAGCGGCACCTGTTTTCAGTTCTTCAAGATCTTCTCTCGCGTTGCCCTAATGCTTCCGTTCAATACGTTAGAAGAGATGCTAACCTAGCTGCTGACTGGGCTGCCAAAGCCCACAGATCTTTTGGCCCAGTCAGACACTGGCTCCTCTTCCCTCCCCCCCCTTTCGTTGATATTGTACTCACTGACACTATTCTAGCAGGATGTACTTCTTTTATACTTTAATATAAATCGGTAGTTTCGACCAAAAAAAAAAACTAATTGAAAAAATATTAAATTAAAATGAGCCCGATAGAATTACCCAATTTGAATGTCTCTTTTGTGTGCGTGTATAAATGATACTGTTTAGTGGGATTATATTGTAATCAACTACAGATTATACGGGATAAAATTGAACTCTAATTCATTTTCACTTGATAAAAGAAAAATACAACCAAAAAACATACATCAACATGAAAAAAGTGGATTAGGGGTAATAAAGAGTGAGTTATCGATATATTGAGGAGACAAAAAGAGAGTAGTAAACTGAGGGTTTATTTGTTTTAAGGAAAATACATGTTTGGAAATTTTTTTTCTAATAATGATCAATTATATTGCTTGGAATAATTAGTCTATAAAAAGTATATTCATAATCGACAATAATTTATATCTAAATATTTGTGTGGATGATAAAACAGAAGGCTATCCATTCAAATTCCATCAACTGCATACACATTACTTTGGGTCAACTCGCATTTATGCTCTGTAGCACCCCGAATCCTTCGACGGTTGCCACAAGCACCAATGTTACACATTTTTACCCTTTGCATATTATACTTAGAAGAAGCGTCGTTATTTATAGGCATATATATATTAAAAGCGGTCCCAGCGCGACTCATTAGCGGAAGCAAATTAACGCATCACCATCTCTCCCCTTACCAATCCATGATACCAATACACACCACTAAACATCAGGATTTTATAAACAAACGATGACACTTTATTTACATATTCTTTCAGGATGAGACTTCTTTTCGGGTCGATACATAACAAGAAAAAGCTAGGACTTTGCAATGTCCAGCCTAAAACCTCAAAAAGATCCTCGACCCTCTACATCACATACATACGACCTCCCATCATATGTGTTGGCTACTAACTCCCAAAAAAAACACAGCCCCTACTCGTCACACTCAGGTCTCACACCCAGTCCGGTGCGTCAGGCGGTGGCGGTGGCGGTGGCAGCATCCCCTCATCACTCCATCGCGGCGAACGTGGACAAAGACAAACTCTTGAACAACTGGGCCCCCAGCCAGGCCTATGTCATAAGAGACAAAACAGCGCACATGTATGTAGGTGAGTCCAGGCACGGAAAGACAGCCGAACTCCTCACACTCTACCTCAACGTCGGACAGTATCTCGTAAAATGTACCTCGTGTGACGGCAGGAAGCGGCATACTGACTAATCTGAAATGTTATCCCCAAAAGGGGTGAGTACAACCACTCAGCAAGTAAGGAACCCAATAACAACTCAATGCATCATACAAATCATACATGCATTGCAGGCGTTTCTTACCTTGAATGCGCATACTATCATGCATCATCATGCCTTATCATCATGCAAATCATATCATCATATGTCATCATCGTTATCATCATCATCATGGCATCATCATATCGTTCATGTCTAATCACATATCATCATCATCACTATCATCATGCATATCATAATGCACGTCATCGTGCCATATCATATATCATCATCACTATCATCATCATGCATATCATCATGCATATCATACCATGGGTGATCATCATATCACATCACATATCATCATGATCATCATGCATATCATGCCATATCATATATCATCTTTATCCTTAAATTTAATCACCACATCACCCATTTCTCAATTCATCAATTTCATCATCATCCCCTCGGGCAAAGACCTCCGACAGGGCTTCCGACATTCAGCCATCGCAGGCCACTCGGGCATCCGGCCCCCCACATTCCAGGCATCTCGCATCCCAACTGGCATCACAAGGCATTCCCTTCGGGCAGAAACCTCCAACAAGGCTTCTGGCATTTACACTCCCTGGCCGGGCATCTCGCACCCAAATCCTGGCATTGCGAGGCATTCCCTTCGGGCAAAAACCTCCGACAGGGTTCCGGCCCCCCACATTCTGGACTTCTCGTATCCAATCTGGCATCACAAGGCATTCCCTTCGGGCAGAAACCTCCGACAGGGCTTCTGGCATTTACACTCCCTAGCCGGGCATCCTGAAACTCCCAGGGAAATCCGGCAATGTATCTCTATACATTCCGGCCATCATCCTCCACCACCACAATCTCCTCATTTAACATTATCCATTTTTACCATTATTTTGATCTCAATTTAACATGGCATATGGCGTGACATCAAACAAGTCATACTTGGCATGGATTCACACATGCATTGATTCAATGCCATACATATGCCAAGACTTTATCACATATGCATCTCAATTCAATATCATAGACATATCAAGGCTTTATCACATATGCATCTCAATTCAATATCATACACATACCAAAGCTTTATTAAACATGCAACATGAATTAATTAAATGGAATCTATGGCCAATGAAATAATTCCTTTTATTTATTTATTCATTTATTTATTTACTTATTTATTTATTTATTTAATATCTATAAATTCCCAAAAAATCAAGAAAATATTAAACAAACCCATAGGATGATAAGTACATGCAAAATTCATGGCCAAATTGAATTTTTACAAAATCTCACAATTTTCACAAAACATCCTATGATTCTTGGATGAAACCGGAATGCACGGTTTCCAAATAAATTCAATTGAAATATCCATATGGCCTCCAAAAATTATAAAATTTTACTGAGATATAGCCAAGACATTTTCGTACAACTTTTACGCAGAACTCCAAGCCAGATTCCTTATAGATTATTTTATTCAACCTCACGAAGCTTCTGGATCTATTACCGCATCGTCCAGTGCCTCCATCTCCGAAATATTGAGATTTCACCTACCTATTCTCTTTCGTTTTCTCTGAAATTTGGATATATTATATATCAAGATGTCCTTTACAAGTTTCATGAAGAGATCCAAGTCAAATAACCAAAGTATAGTCCTCATTTTAGTCCTTTAATTCTCGGGTGTCTCGGAATACATTACCAGAATCATCGTCTTCAAGATCTAGTCGATTTACCAAGCTATACTTGTTTTTTTCACTTAAAATTTGAGTATGTTGTAGTTTAAGATGTTCCCTACAACTTTCATGAAGAAATCGAAGTGATATTCTCATCATAAACCAACATGCAATCACGAATCCAGCAAGAGGTCAGTAAAAACTCTCCAGATCTGAGGTCTCTGTAAGATGAGACTTTAACCCCTCAAATCTCCATCATTTTCCACGAAAGTTTAGTATGTTGTAGTACAATATGTTAGCTACAACTTTCATGAAGACATCAAAGCCAAAATCGGACTCCAAACACACATGCAAGCTCAAACAAGTTACTGACTCACACAATCCGAGCAAGAACAGTCACACGACTTAAGAACAAGCCAACCATACCTCGGTTTTTCTCACTTAAAACACCCAAAATCTAACATGCAAACAGCATACAAACATGCAAGAGAAGCTAGAGGACTCCCACTTGCCTCTAGGACGAACGAACGACGGCGTACGGCGGCGAACACGGTGGCACACAACGGTTCCCTCCTTCCTCTTTCTCTCGGCCGCTCCTCCCTCTCGAGCGATTTCTCTCTCTCTCTCACACCTCTCTCTCTCTCTTTCTCCTTGGGCGAGCAAAATGGCCGGTCACCCTCTCTCTCTCCCTTCTTATACCCCTAAACTCTCATGATTAGTAATGATTGTTTTGCCTACAAATCAACCAATGCATGGCCTTCCCCTTTGCCACTTGTCATATTGGATTTTGAATTGGGTTTGGGCTTTTTGGGCTTGGGCCATCCGGCCACTTCTCTTGGGCCTCTATTGGGCCGGTCGACGGCTCACTTGTGGGCTTTAATGGGCCGGCTAACTTGGTCCATTAAAGTTCCACTCTTGGGCTTAAGGCCCAATTGAATTTTGACCTTCTTTTCTTTTTTTTCTTTTTTTGAATTCCTTCTATAAATACATTTAAATTTCCATTTTCAATCTTGGCCAAAGTCTTGTGACATCTTGTCTATTAAAATTCAATTTATAAAACATATGACCAAGCATAGATTATTAATTTATCATATTTAAATTCTCACAATCATATGCACAAATCATCTAATTAAAAGACTAATGGCTAAAGCATAAGCCATGGGAAATTTTATCACCTAATTAGAGACTTTAACAAACCTTATGGCTTGTCATAGAATTTTGGGATGCCACATGCTCCCATTGTCTAAAAAGTCATAAACTTCCTACACGTTTGCCACTTCAGTTATAGACCTTTCAATTTTGATAATTGAGTTCTAAATCTTTTCACATTTTACTGATTGAGTCCATTTGGCCAAATTTTGGCTAGAATTTGCTTACATGGACACAAGGTGTGCACGTAGAAGACGTAGACAATTTTTAATAATATTTTGATAATTTTTTTAATTTTTTGTTGCTTTTAATTTCTTTAATTTGCTTTTTTTTTTCTTTTTGGTTTTTGAAGTTAAGACTAGTGACCCTTGCCGACTATGGGTGATTGTCGGCTACCACCATTGCCAGCCCTAACTCAAAAACCCAAAAAAAAAAAAAAAAAAAAAAAGAAAAAGAGAAAAAGAGAAAAGGAAAAAAAGGGAAAAAAACCATAAAAATTCAAAATATTATTGAAAAATGTCAATATTAGTGCTGGTCGTGTCATGCAGAATGGCTGGCATCCATGTTCACGAATTCAAGCCAAAATTGAATCAAATGGAGTCAATTGGCAAAAGGTGAAATTTAAACTCAGTTGATAAAATTGAATGGTTTAAGACTAAAATATATTTAAGACTTTTTGGAAAATTTTCCCCACATGTAAACCAAAGTCTCGAACTTAATTGATTCTTTGGATAATTGGGTTTTTATGTTTGTGCCATTGGATGACACAAACAAGAAAAAAAAATTAAAAAATAGAGGTGGACGAGAGTAGGTGCTGAAATGTATTCTCCCATTTTCTAAGACAACTGGCAAAGAAAGTGTCACGCCCCGACTTGCTTCAAGTTCGCAACACCCGTCGATATTGAAAGTAGAAACAAATCTCCCAGCCATTCACAACAAAACATGGATAGTTTCAAACACACTTATATTTACACATATGCATCCATAATATCAGCAATTTATATCCAAACTTCAACGTCACTCATTACCCCATTTCTTGTTCAATCAAAATGCGTGGTCATTCACACTTCCAAAAAGTTTCAGGGTTAACCTAGCTCTATGTTACGAAACAACTTGAAAAGGGTGGTATCCCCCACGCGCCTGGCACGTATCCAACTCAAAATAGCATAGCTCAAGCTTGGCTAATCATGATTAGAGCCTAAAAAGCGTTAAACAATGAGAAGTGAGATAAACTCAATGAGTGAACTCCCCAGACCTCATGTAAGGAAGTCATTCACCTTAGAAATGCCTTAAACGTGCAAATTATCTATTGATGGCAGACCAACAACAAAGTAACCTCTCCTTTGCCTAAACTATAACATGAATGGTTATTCCACTTCCTCAAAGCCATCAATATGAGCATATAAGCAATTCTTAAAACACCTCCTACACTCAAAAGCCAAACATAAAAATGTGCAATATAACATAGTCATGTGTCCATGCCATGCAATAATCCAGACTTGCTCATATATTAATCTCATGTCACATGTGTGCAGACTATATCATCAGTTATCACTTTTGAAAATATGCATTCATGCACTCATGCCATGCAGTAATCCAAAACTACTCATATATCAATCTCAGATCACACGTGTGCCAACTATAGCATCACTTCTCAAAATACACATTCATGCACTCATGTACTTTTCACACAATCATGTCCAGATTATTACGGCCACTCAAGACCCAAGGCCAACCTAAAGGTTCGCAATCATCTAGCGTAACCGAGCATCGTCACGCCCTATCAGGTATGGCATCGTCCCGCATATGCATACGCCTTAGGACAACATTCTAATAAAGAGCTTTGTTCCAAAATCCATCCGTGAAGGGCATCACGTTAACTTGGGGGCATCTAAACTTAATGGGGCATCGTCTCGCATAATCATACGCATCAAGACGGAATTATCACCCTACATAATCATATGCATTAGGGTATTTAAGTGATTACACGAGCATACATCACTCAAGCTCATTCCATATCTTTCTCATTAATCGATAGAATAGTGTGTAATGCTTCTACAATATGCAACAACACTAATTACATACAACCATATCATGCTGTCATGCCGCGTGATCACATCCCAATCATGCATTTGTCAATTTAAT
Organism: Eucalyptus leucophloia subsp. euroa; assembly: GCA_017140325.1. Lineage (NCBI taxonomy): Eukaryota > Viridiplantae > Streptophyta > Magnoliopsida > Myrtales > Myrtaceae > Eucalyptus > Eucalyptus leucophloia. The sequence continues at coordinate 37,110,151 of CM029472.1, forward strand.
CATACTTCTATCTCATGGCATATTATCTCATAACAGCGCTTTAAACACTTCATCATACTATCTTTTCACATATTCTTTTGTACGCGCTAATTAGTTACATGCCATCATGTCATAATTGTATCTCTTATCATATCACCCAATACATCACTTGAACACTTCAACATGCTATCTTTCCACATATCTCACATGCTTATTAACTGGCTAGAATCAATGAATACCATAACCTTTATTATTTTCCTATTCTAACAAATACATAAGCATGCACTACATTCAACTTTAGCAACCAACAATACATCAATCAAATTAGGACTCATGGCATATAGAACTCTCATCAAGGTAAGATAAATCATTACAATTGTATATAAATTATTAGAATGATCTATCACATGTCGTCATAACCTATACAATGACTTATTTTCACATTATTATAACACGACATCATAACTTAACACTTATCTCATATCACAACATAATAACTTATCACATCTCCACTTATCACATTTCAAATAGCTTATCAGATATTAGAAAGGCTTATCATGATAACCTATTGCAACCTACAATATCTTATCACGATAACCTATTAGAAACACATGATAACCTATCGACAAAGCATGATAACCTATCCCAATAACATTTCGACAAAACATGATAACCTATCCCAACAACCTATCGGTAAAGCACGATAATCTATCAGCAAAGCATGATAACCTATCAGAACCCTATCACTTATCATGCAAAACTCACTTATCACATCAATAAAACATCATTTAACCTTTATCTAGTCCTAAACTAACTCCAAAATGCAATAACAACCCTATTTAAGGGCTAGAAAGACACTCGCTCCCAATTCCAAGCTTGGCAAGTGACGGCGAAGAAGCGACAAGGATAGGATGGCTGTTAAAGTGCTTGGCAATGGCTGGTCACCTTCCAAACAGATCATGATAAGGCTGGGGCCGACGACATAGCTCACGGTGAGGCTTGGCAAGGCTTGATGGTGGAAGGCCGATGCTTGGTAGCCCACGACAAGGCCAAAACAGCCAAGGGACAATGGTGTGAGGTGGTGAGGACAACGGTTTTACCGCGGCAACAGTAAGGCCGTGCAGCTTCTGGTGGTTCACGATGGCTCCAACCAAGAGGAAAAGAGAGGGATATGGGGGTGAGATGAGAGATAGGGAGGATGAGAGGGTTTAGCTGGTGCAAGGAAATGGAGAGAGAGAGAGAGAGTGAGCGAAAGTTCATCCAAAGGGCTAGAAAGAGAGAGAGAAAGTGATAGAAATGAGAGAATGATAGAGAAAATGGGTGGCTAAATGAGCTAGGGAGAGAGAGAAAGATTGCTGCACAATTCTAATCCATTGGATGGCCAAGATGCATCCTTGCTCCCTAAGACAAGAATGGAGGGCCAAGATTGCTTCTTGCTTTACTTCCTCCTCAAGTTCAATTAATGTGGCATCCCAAAATTTCATGGCAATTTCTAGAAGCATTACGACCTATGGAAAAGTATCTTATGTTCTTAGAATTATCAAAGTTGGTGCTATAGGACAAATTGATAAGGAGGATTTTATTCTCGGCTATGCACCTTATAGATTTGATTCTTATGGTTTAATGTTACAAAGCTTTATGGCCATATGAAATTGTAATTTGGTATTTATATAAGTGGGGATTTAAGGTAAATTATTAAAAGTAAACATGGACTTATTTAAGAAAATTTTGGGCCATTTAAGTTTGGACTTTAGGCCTAAGAATGTTGAGCCTAAAGTGGGCCAAAAGGCCGGCCCATGAAGCCCCATTGGGCCGTCGACCAAGGCTGGCCCAAGCCCGGCCGGATGAAGCCCATCTTGCATAAAAATTGCCAAGTGGCGCCGGCATGCAAGATCAATGATTGTTAATCATTGAAAGGAAGAAAATTAGAGAGGAAGAGCGGGGCGGATTAAGCAAGGAAAGGGAGAGAAAGAGAGAGTGTCACACGAAGAGAGAGAGGAGAGAAAGAGAGAAAGGAAAGGAAGAAAGGAAGAGAGAAATGGGAGACCGTACGTGCAAGAGAGAAGAAGGAGGTCCGTTCGCTGCCGATTGTCTGCCTAGCTTGCCGCCGTTTGTTCGCCGCCTTGCCCCTCCATTCGTTGCTTGCTGTGTTCGCTTGGGCTAGAGGCAAGTAGAGTCCTAAAATCTACCCTTTGCTTGCTGTGTTATGTGTGTGATGAATGGTAGACTTTGGTTGTGGTAGAAGTGAAAAAATTCGAAGCTTTAGGGAGAGACATGGTAGCCTTGCATTCTGTTTTCTAGAAAGGCAGTCCGACCTTTGATGATTTCTTGAGCTGCATGCGACTTTTTAGTTGGAATCTCACTTCAACTTCTTGAGGAAAGTTGTATAGAAATTCTTGGAGAGTAACATATCAAAATTTCAGAAGAAATGAACAAGTATAGACCGGTGAAACTATTTTTCTTTGGAGAAGTCAGATCTGGAATCGAAATGCTGACCTAGTATGATTTTGTGAATTTTATAAAATTCTCCGGTTGAAATTTGATCTCATGTTCTGAATTAAAGTTGAAGATGACATATTAAGGAGTAACATACTAAAATTTTAGAGGAAATGGCTGATTTTAGGCTGGTGAAATGATTTTATCGGAAATGGTCAGATCTTGGAATTTTTGCCGATGGTTAGAGACGACTACGGTGACTATAGTTTTTAATCTATTACAACTATGATTTCGAGATATTCATGAAACATTTACTTCTGGACCCTGTCTATAACAAATAAAAATTTCAGAATTTTTGGAGCTGATTTTGGATTTTTACCGAATTTTTGAATGAAACTGTGTATGGCAATATTCGGAAATTTTAAGGACTGTGATGCGTGGATTGTACTGATTTGTGTGATGTTCTTTTGATATGGTGTTCTTCACGGAATACTTTCCTCTGGATCTTGTGTACAACATATCAAATTTTTAGAATTTAATAAGGCTGTTTACTAATTTTTCAAGAATTATGACCAAAGGAGCGCAATCTGTTTTTATCCGAAATTTTGTTATATTTTCAAAAATAAATGAAATTTCTCCATGTGATATGATGTCTTGAGTGGTTGTTTATGCTGCATATGTGGTGACATATGGCATGTTATATGACATCAAAAGCTGGTTGAGAATCCTGATATTGATGCATCAAATGCCACGTTGAAATTGAGATACATGTATGAATATAAATTGAGATAATAACAAGACCATCGGAGGTGTGAACCGACGATGCCCCAGGAGTGTTGGGATACCCGGAGTGTGTGTGCCGGATGCCCCGGGAGTGTTAGGATGTCCGGAGGTGTGTGCCGGAAGCCCTGGAGGTGTGTGCTGGGGGGATTCCTCGTGATGCTAGTTGGGGTACGAGATGCCCGGAGTGTGTGTACCAGATACCCAGAGGTGTGTGCCGGAGGCTCCTCGCGATGCCAGGTTGGATGCGAGTGATAAATTGTGGACGCAAACACTAGTCCCTAGAAAGATAAAAACTGAGACTTTATCATGCGCATGGATGTGTACATATGGCATGGGATGAACCTCATGGGAATGCAAGCATGAAGTGCATGGTGATATATGCATGGATGCTTGATGCTAAGTGCATGGTGATATATGCACGTTGCATGGTGATATATGCATGGCTGTAAGGTGAGGTATGCTTGAATGCATGAATGATATGTGTTTTATTGATGATCCCTTGATTGTTTTGTTTGACGCATTGTGTAGTTTGGTGATCTTTACTGCTGAGTGGTTGTACTCACCCTTTGGGGGATTAACATTTCAGATTAGAAAGATGCCGTTGCTACCAGTTGCACACGGTACCTATTATGGATTACCATTTGATGTTGAGGTGGAGTGCACAGAGCATTCCTATGTTAGTTTGCCTAGCCAGGTGTATGTCCGAGTCCGTGTCTTAGTGATGTACGATGTAGGTCTTGCTAATGGCCCGGTTATCTAGGAATTTTTGTCTGTTCATATCCAGCGTGGTGGAGTGATGCTAAGGATGCTGCCACCACCACCGCCCGATGCACCAAGTTGGGTGATGGCATGCATAGCTGGTGGAAGCTGACACTTTTTGGGGTATAGCCGACGCTTTTTGATGGAGGGGTGTACATGTTCGATATAGGGTCAAGTTCTCTTTTGAGTATAGCCAAGTATAGTTAAAATCTTGGCCTTTTGCTGTACCGACCCGAAATATCCATCGTGAAAATATAAATAAAAGTGACTTGGCTTCATCTTTTCATTGGTGCGTAGTGGTGTGCATTGCATTATGGTTATTAAAGTGAGAAATGGTGAGATACAATTATGCTTCCGCTGATGAACTGCGCTGGAACCTTTACAAAAAAATAAATGGAAAAATATTTTACTGATCAACCCCTATGAACTATGGTTTCACTTAAATTAAAGAGTTACCTTACTGGTATGTAGTAGGATGAGTGACAAGTACCTGTGGTGACCCTAACGAATTGGGGGCCGTCGAGGGGTGCCACACGTAATCACATTACAATATTGAATATCAAAGTCGCACAGCTCTGATAACACTCTCACAAGAGAAGCTCTTAAGGAAGGAGATGAATACACTACTTTACTCGTAGAAAAGTCTTTTCACTCTCCATCAATTGAAACGATTACAAAATTCATTTATATGTAGGCTTAAAACACGACTCTAGACGTTCCTTAGATATATGAAAAGACATGTCTAAATAAATAGTAATAAAGACACTTTAATATGTGTGTCGTAAAGACTTATGTCGGAAACTGAATAGTCTTTTGACCAAAACATGAAGAGGCACGAGAGATAGGCGGTGCTATATTCAATACTCCCCCTCACCGGCTACTCTCTCTAAGGATAGTCCTCACGATCATACCAAGCTGAGTTCGAAACTCTTCAAACTTTGTAGCTCCAAGACCTTTGGTGAAGATATCAGCAACTTAATCACCTGTCTTAATGTACTTCATCTTGATCTCGCCCTCCAACATTTTCTCTCGCAAAAAGTGATAGTGGACTTCCACATGCTTAGTCCTAGTATGGAAAACTAGATTCTCTGCCAAGCTTATAGTGGATAGATTATCACAATCCAATATTGTCGAATAACCTATTGACTTATGATGATCATCCAATAACTACACTAGCCACTTGCTTTCTTGAGCTGCCATTGCTGCTGCTTTGTATTCAGCTTTTGTTGTAGACAAAGACACAGTCGGCTGTCTTTTACTCCACCAGGATACTACTACTAATCCAAGATTAAACGAGTATCTAGTAGTTGATCATCGTGTGTGTTAATCTCCAGCATAGTCGGCATCACAATGACCAACCAACTTACTCAATGATCCCTTTTTATACAAAAGCCAAAAATCAAAAGTCTTCTTTACATACCTTAGGATACGCTTGGCTGCATCCAAGTGAGGCTTCATTGGCTTCTCCATGAATCGACTCACTACTCCCACTGCAAAAGAGATGTCAGGTCGAGTTATGGTAAAGTAAATTAGACTACCTACCAGTTATCTATATATAGTCAAATCTTCTAGCTCTCGACCTTCTTTAGCACATAGCTTTGTGTTCCCATCCAACGGAGTAGATATAGGTTTGTAATCAAGTATTCCGAATTTTTTCAAGAGATCTCGTGCATACTTTTGTTGACATAGGAATAATCCTTCCTTTGTCCTATCAATCTTGAGCCCTAGCAAGTGTTTCACTTCTCCAAGCTCCTTCATCCGGAACCGCACGAGAGGTTGGCTCTAATTTGACATATCTCATCTTCATCATCTCCAGTAATGATGAGATCATCCACATAAACCAGCACAGTTGCAACCTTTCCGTCTTTTGCTTTCACGAACAGGCTCAAGTTTGCTGGAGCTACATTATAATTGTTCTTCAAAAAGAATTCTACAATCTTTCCATACCACGCTCTCGAGGCTTGCTTCAAGCCATACAATGCTTTCTTTAGCTTGCAAACATATTCTGGATGAATTTTGCTCTTGAAGCCATCCGGTTGCTCCATGTATATCTCTCGCTCAAGTTCTTCATGCAGGAAAGCATTCTTCGCATCCATCTGCCACACATTCCACGACTTGCTTGCTACAAGTGCTAATAGAACTCGAACAGTAGTAACCTTTGCCATCGAACTAAAGGTCTCTTCATAATCGACCCCATATTTTTGCGAAAATCCTCGAGCCACTAGATGTGCTTTATACCTCTCAATTGACCTGTCTGGTCGAGTTTTAAGTTTATAAACCCATTTGCAAGAAATAGAACGTACCTCTTCAAGTTTCGGTACCAAGTCACATGTCTCATTCTTCTTTAGTGCGAGGATTTCTTGTTCCATCGCCTTCCTCCATTCTCTACTCTTCAAGGCTTCTTCATATGTCCAAGGTTCGACCATGCCAACATCTTCAGTCAATGCTGCATTGGTATACTTGCGGTTCGGCTTCCTTTGCCTCATCGATCTCCAAAGTTGAGGCTCCTCCTCTTCAAGTTCTTCGACCTGACTTGGTCGAAGTTCTTCTGTCAACCTTGGATGCTCATTAGATGTACTTGTCGACCCTGGTGATTGTGCTTCGACATCTTTTTCAACATCTTTTTGACAGGCTGATTCTCATCGAATTCTTTTAACCTTTCTTCAACCTCTTCGTCGATATGCTGTGAATTTGGCAATTCGACTACTTGAGGTGACCACCAAGACGACATTTCATTGAACACCACATTCCTTGCAGTATAGCACCTCCCTATTGTAGGGTCGCAGCACTTCCACCCCTTTCGTTGATCATCATATCCCATGAATATGCAGCAGACTGCCTTCTTGTCGAATTTGCTGTGAAGATGATCAGGCACAAATGCATAACATATACATCCGAAAACTCTAAAGTGACTTACCACTGGCTTGCAATTTCATAGCTTCTTGTATGGTGGCATAAAACCAAGCCTCGCTTGGGGTAGCCTGTTAGTCACGTGAGCCGTCGTCTTCATACATTCAGCCCAAAACCTCGGTGGAACATTCTTCGCGTGCAACATGCTCCTGCATGTCTCAGCTAGATGTCAATTCTTTCTTTTGGCAACACCGTTCTGCTGCGGTGTATACAGACAAGTATACTGTCGACGCATCTTGTACTCTTGCAAATACTTCTTAAACTCGTAGGAAGTGTACTCTCCCCCGTTATCAGTGCGTAGGTAACGAATTTTTCTACCTACTTCACTTTCAACCTTCTCCTTAAACACCTTAAATTTGATAAACGCCTTAGATTTTTCCTTCATGAAATCAACCCAGATGTACTAGGAGAAGTCATCGATGAAAGTGATCATATACTTGAATTCACTAACAAATTGCTGCTTCACTGGACCAAACACATCTGAGTGAACGAGCTCGAGAGGCATCTAAGCTTTGAACGATGATTCCTCATACAAAATTTGATGTGCCTTCCTATACTAGCACCCAACACAAACCACATTTTCTTGCACTTCCAACTGGGGAAGACCCCTCAGCATGTTCTTTTGCATCATCACCTTCAACTTGTGATAACTTACATGCCCAAGCTGTGCATGCCATAAATCGGGTGTATCATTCCTTCGAGTTTTGTTTATATATGCCATTTGAGCAGACATCACGTAAACGGACTCCAGTTGACGTCCCTCCATGATTGGTCGACCAGTGGGCTTCAAACTTCAGTACACCTTAACATCTCGTGGACCGAACACCACATAATTACCCGAGTCTGTGAGCTGGGACACAGACAATAATTTCTTCTTCATTCTTGGCACATGGTACGCACTTTTCAATTCAACTTGCTATGAATTGAACTGATGAGTTATCATCGTTTTGCCAATATGAGTAATCGACAACCTCGAGCCATCTGCAGTAATAACAACACATCCTCCGGTATAATTACGCATGTTTGACAGCTTGCCTTGATCTCCAGTCATATGACTCGAACACCCTGAATCAACAATCCAGTCGTAATCATAATTAATCAACTTTTCACATACAGAGATTAACGCATCGTTTAGCTCAACCGAGAAGAGGCGAATTCGTCCCGACACCACCATTACAATAAACGTTTGGAAATCCCATTCCTTATCTTCATCGAAATCATTCCTCTTTGATGATGCTGTGACATTTCCTTCAACTTTCTTTGCTCGACAATCTCTGGCAAAGTGGCCCTCCTTGCCGCAGATGTAACATCGTCCACTACGTCTTTTGCCATCGCGTCGCCCGGCTCCCCCTAGTCAAAGGCTCGACTCTCCTAGACGTTTTTGCCATCCTTCACAAGCTGGTTGCTTTTGCCATTCGACAAGGCTTTTCCTGGACTTGCCATGTTTATTTTCAGCACTAGTTCACCTCTGGCCCTTGAACCCTCTTTTATCATTGAAGAGAGCACTTTCTTCTTCCTTAATCGAAACCTTGGACATTTGATTATCTAAAGTCTCTTGTTTAGCCAGAATATTCTCCAAATCGGTCAACGTCGGTTGAGTTGCCCATCCACGAGTAGCCGTAATAATACCGTTATACTCCAGCTTTAACCTGTGAATAATAATTCTTCTCATTCTTGTTTTTGAGATGGCATTAGTGGGATCCAACTTTGAAATTTCATCACAAATAGACTTAAATTTGGAGAAATATTGACTCACCGTCATATTTTGTTGTGACATCAACAGTAGCTCGTTCTCCAGCCTTTGTAGCTTGGCATCATTCGACCTTGCGAATAATGCTGCCAAGTTATCCCACGCCTCCTTGGGAGTTTGTGTGCTCCTAATGTGCGGCAATAAATCATCTTTGACAATTACAGCAAGAGCGTAAAGAGCTTTACCCGCTTTGATCTTCCATCTCCTCTGTTCATCATCATCTCTGGGTGCCGTGGTGTTGCTGCCACCAACAATATCCCACAAATCCTGACCCAACAAATAAAACTGCATCCGAACACTCCAATTATTGTAATTGGAGTTGTTGAGCTTCTCAATGCCATTCATCGAATTTGAAATATCTGTCATTTGACTTGAAATAATGCTCAGCACTACTCCAAGAAACCTTGATCCTCGACCAATTGATCACAGTCCCTGACTGTACACCGGCAGAACTTCAACGTATTCCGGTCCTCAACCGCCTGTGCATGAACAATGGTCCTTGACCACCGTCTTCACGAACTACACTCCAGAAGACTTGGCTCACGGTCCCTGACAACCATGCTCTTGGTCCCAGATAACCTTGCTCTAATACCAATTGTTGAATATCAAAGTCGCATAGCTCTGATAACACTCTCACAAGAGAAGCTCTTAAGGAAGGAGATGAATACACTACTTTACTCGCGGAAAAGTCTTTTCACTCTCCATCAATTGAAACAATTATAAGATTCGTTTATATGTAGGCTTAAAACACAACTCTTGACAATCCTTAGATATATGAAAAGATGTGTCTAAATAAATAGTAATAAAGACACTTTAATATGTGTATCGAAAAGACTTCTTTCGGAATTGAACAATCTTTTGACCAAAACACGAATAGTCACGAGAGATAGGCGGTGATATCTTCAATATACAGTTTGCATGATATAACTAAGAAAAATACCAAAATATGTTGGACATATAAACAGCAAATTATTTTAATGACTCGTCAAACTAAGCAGGGGGTTAAGAAAACTAAGAATTCACATATAAATGGACACATGGAATCTTGTTTCTGTTCAACTGAACACTGCTTACCTAAATCTTTCCTGGGTTGCTCTGTTTTTCCTTGTTCCAGAAGCCTCATGTTTCATTCGAGAGCTTTCTGCTTTTCTTAGGACTACAAGTATATGCTGCCAAACTCAATTTGAGGACAGTGCAGAGAGAATTCCTTTGAAATGCAATAAGTTGAGTATGAATGACTTAGTGATATTTCTTTAATTTGCTGCTTGCAGCATCCTGTGATTGGATTCAGGTTTTGAATAGATGCCAATGCAAAACTAGTCTCAAGGAAAATCGGGTGAGCTGCTGCTAAAGCTAACTGGGCTTCCTAGTTCTAGAAATGGTTGCTTCAAATTATGTTGTTTTCCCATTGTTTTAGTGGTCCTCTCCCTAGTTTTGTTATATCCTAAATTTTCCGATACTCATAGCGCGTCTTCACTGTAGTTGGTCTGTCAACAGTCACTTTCCTGTAAATTGTTCTGTTTGAGAGTTCATGAATCCACTCGTGACCCATGATATAAAAGGAAAGCAGTCCCTTATGCATTTAGTGGGTTGAACACTCAATGAGGTCCTCACATTCAGAGATGAACGGTCTAGGTGCTCTTTTTAATTTAGGAATGAAGCTTCTTGTTCTGGTTAGGGAGAAAAAAAAAAACACGCCTAGCATCCAACCGAGAATTTTTTTATTTTGAGGGCATCAGTATTCCACAGAATCCATAATATATATCCACATCGCTGGACGAAGAATATGAAGTGACGGCAGGAGCTTATTACATTGCTGAAAATGTTCCAGAATGTGAAGTGATGGCCTTAAGTGGAAACAAGGCCGACCTGCATCGTCTCCAAGCAGTTTCGAGTAGAGATGCGTTTTCTTGTGGAATGCGATGCTTTCGAGGCATGAGTGCCTTCGTGAAAGTGTTGACTGAGATCTGTCGTGTGGTCGGCAAGAAGGCTCTTATCATAGGCGATGACCCTGAAGCTTTGCCAAAGGTGGTGGCCAAGGGCGTGCGTGTTTGTTTCTTTTTTTTTTTGTTAATGAACAGATTTTTTTTTTTTTGTTCACGGGAACAAAAAAAGAACAGAAACGCGTTTATTTGCGTTTTTATTCAAAATTTGTTTTTTTGTTCCCGGAACAAAATTGGAACGGAAATGAGAAACAAAAAAAAGTTATTTTTTTGTTCCAGAAACACTTTTGAAGAACATTTTTTCTCTCTCCTTTCTTTTCTTCTTCTTTTTTCTTTGGCCGGTCGCCGGCCTCGGCCATGGCTAGCGACTAACCGTCGAGGGCCGGTGACGCCGGCCCCGGCGACACTCGGCCTTGCCGGATTTGGGCGAGGCCAAGCTCGCCTAGCCAAGGCGAGGCCGAGCCTCGCCCGCGCCAGCGACGCTCGGCCTCGCCTTGGCCGGGCGAGCTCGAGCTCCCCAGATCCGGCGAGGCCAAGCCTCGCCCAACCACGGCAAGGCTCGGCCTCGCCGGGGGCCGGCGAGCCACACCGTGGTTGGGTGAGGCTACCGGCCCCGTCGGCCGGTCGCCGGAGGCCGGCGACCGGCCAAAAGAAGAAAAAAAGAAAGGAAAAAAGGAAAAATAAAATAAATTTACCAAACATGTTTCTAGTCATTTTTTATTTCCAGAACAAGTTTACCAAATGCGTCTTTCTGGTCAAAAATTGTTCCCCGGAATAGAAATAGTTTTTTCTATTTCTGTTCCCTGGAACACTTTTTGAACAGAAGCACAAACAAACGCGCTCCAATAAAGGACAGGCCAATTGTTGGTCTTCATGGGAAATCATGGTAACTGGGGTCTTGAAATTCAACACAGACTGCTCTCTGGTGGAAGGAACGACCGACCGGAGGCTGGCAATGTGTCGAGACTCAAACGGTGTAGCTGTGGGTGGGTTTGCCAAGTCGATCCGTGCTCCGTCAGTAAATGGGGTCGAAACCCTAGCTCTGTAAGAAACAATAGCCCGCGTGAAGCAACTCCTTGATCTGCACTCCGGAACTGATCTGCAGGTGGTAATTGAGAGCAATAGCTTATCTTTAATGAGTTCGGCGTTGGACGCTGATCAGAACCTGTGGACCATCCGGCCATGGATTGAAGATTGCAGAACCCAATTGGGTCAGCTCAATTGTGTACCGCTAGCCTATCATTTTCGGGATGCAAATCAAGTTGTGGACTGGATTATTATTACCTCTAAGCCCCTCCTAAATTTCTCATACTCAGATGTTTCGCAAACGTCACTCTAATTAGTGAAACCGGCATTTCTGGCACCCGGATGCGGTAATTGGATCGCCTATTTAATTTTTGGCACACCCCACATGAAAGCATGCGAGGGGTAGTGTCGGTACAGGAGGTGAGAATGCGGGGGGATGAAGGAGGTCAATCATGGCTGCGCTTAGATATTCAATGACGATTATTTCTTGACTAAACAGAATTTGTCTTCTTCTAGAAGACTTTGAACGTTGGTTATTTCATAATAGACTCTTGGCCATCTCAACTCCAAAAGATTTTGTGACCAAAAAAAAAACTCCAAAAAATTTTGGAAAGAGAATGGTTGTTGGGCCTCTTGGCAATGTAAGGATTGAAAATCGCCTCAGGCCAATGTGAGATACTGTGGGATTAACATGTTCTTCCATTGCAATGCCTTGTTTATTTTCGCTCAAGAAGATGGTATGATCGTCCAAGAAAATCTTTATCTCCATGGTGGCATAATTATTCATGTTTTAATTCCTGTATTGTTTTTTTTTGGTCGGAAAAAGACTGATATTTTATACGAACATATGCTTACAACCAGCAAGTAATACATCCGTAAGGATAATATTCTCGTAAAGCAAACGGGGTAAAAACAAGCCGTTAGAAACAGGTCCATTAGCCCGATGGGCTTTGGCGGCCCGATCGGCTGCTAGGTTTGCCTCGCGATACATGATGAACCGAGGCATTAGGGCATTGAGAGATTAGGTCTTGAAGAACAGCAAGGAGATGACGCTCCCGCCATGGCTGCGGCTGGTGTTTCCGAAGGATCTCCACCAAGAAAAGGCAATCGATTCAACCACAACTCGATGGTGTTGGTGCTGAGATCGATCATGTCTTTGAAAGGCCCGCATCATCGCAAAGATCTCCACTTGAAACGCCGATGTAGCCGGAAAAAGATCGGTAAACATATCGGTAAGCTCTCCTTTAAAATTTCGGAAAATACATGCGATAGCACCCTCTTCACTCCCGGGATGAAAGCCCCATCGATGTTGCATTTGATTGTGCCTTGATCGGTGGTTTCCAGCGATGATCCGTACTAATACTTGTGTGTAAAAATCTAGATTTCGGTGGTTGAAGACTCGCATAGATCCTGAAGTGGGTGAGAGCATTATCCATCTGCGGTGATCGGGTCTGGAGTTTGCTGTCGGAAAATAGCATTATTGCGTTGACGCCAGATCTCCCATAGTAAAGAGGCAATCGCTTCTAAACTTGGGGAAGAACGATTATGGGTGGTACGGGCCGCCAACCAGGCATCCAGTCTCTTGATCGAGGTAAGTGAGAAATGAATTCTGATCCTGTCATTTGTCCAGATCGCTTTTGTCCATTCACAATAGAAAAATAAGTGTTCAATGGTCTCGGGGTATGCGATCGCGAGAGGGTGCGGTAGGGATTCGAAATGATGTGTCTCGGAATAGAGATTTGCTTTAGTGGCGAGGGCATTTTTACAAGCTAGCCATAAGAAGACTCGAATTTTTGGAGCTATTGCCATGTGCCATATTTTGTTCCAGAGTTGAGGAGGAGGCTGATAAGATGATGATGCACTGGTGGGTAGGTGTTGTTGCTTAGACAATAAATAGTAATAACAACTTTTAACAGAAAATGATCCCGATGATGTAGCTGTCCAAACCAACTGATCAGAAGGAAGGGAGGGGTTTATAGGAGTGTTTAAGATGGCAGAGCATACCGGTTCAGCGAAAATAGGAAAGATAAGCTCCTGCTTCCAGGTGGCTGTAGGTAGATCAAGAAGTTCAGCAACTTTATTGGGTTCTCCAGCTGCAGCAGTTCCTCCTATTTTGCCAATTGAAGTCCAATAATCTGTTCTGATGTCAATTCGCGACCCATCCTTCACCATCCACCTAGTGTTAGGAAGAATAGCATCCCCGCCCTTTAGAAGACTACGCCACCCCCATGATGGTCTATAGCCTGAAGTGGCTTGCTGAAAAGAAGACCGTTTGAAATATAAACCTTTAAGCAGACGACTCCAAATAGCAGTAGGATGCTGTAATAAACGCCACGCTTGTTTACCTAGCATCGCTAGATTAAAAGACATAAGATCTCTGAATCCCATACCCCCCTTTGATTTGGACTGTTTTATCGCTGACCATTTTATCCAATGTATGCCAGAATCACTCTTATATTTGCTCCACCAGAATGCTGAAATCTTACTTTCCATTTTTCTATAGAGGGACAAGGGAAGCATAAAAAGGGACATCGCATACTGAGGTAAGGCTTGAGTGACTGCTTTTAATAAAATCCCCTTGCCCCCTTTGGATAAGAACTGTTCCTTCCATCCAGCTAATTTCGCGTCCATTTTTGTCAGGATCCAAGTGAACATCTCCCGTTTAGATCTCCCCCAATCTGATGGAATGCCCAAGTACTTACCATATCTTCGCACCGAAGGTACTCTCAATTCCCTTTGTAAGTTATCCCGTAGCTGCATTGGACAATTCCGACGAAGAAAATTGCTGATTTATTTCTGTTGAGAAGCGACCCGTTCTTTGACGTATTGGTTTAATATGTTTGATAGGTTTTGACATTCAGAGATGGAAGCTTTGAGGAAAAAAACTGCATCATCAGCAAAAAATAAATGGGAGAGCTGAGGACAGGCGCGATTAAATTTTATCCCCTGTAAGTGCCCTGAACTGATAGCTTGATTGAGTACTGTGGATAGAGCGTTTGCCATTAAGATGAAGATGTAAGGGGATAGGGGGTCACCTTGACGAAGTCCTCTAGTAGGTTTAAAAGATGGTAGCAGATCTCCATTGAAACGGATAGTAAAAGAAACAGTTGTGATGCATTCCATTACTAGCATTACCCATCTATCCGTAAACCCCAATTGTTTGAAATAAGCTGCTATAAAGTCCCATTCCACACGATCGTAAGCTTTCTGCATATCTGTTTTGAGAATAAGATTGAACATTTTTGATTTAGATCGGATCTTAAACTGGTGGATAACTTCCGGACTACCATGATATTATCTTGAATCGCCTCCCACCAACAAACGCTGCACGTTTCCGGAGTGATTAGTGTAGGGAGCCAACACTTCAATCTATTAGCCATAACTTTAGAGATAATTTTGTATGCGAAATTACAGAGACTAATAGGGCGATATTGGTCAATGCTTTCAGGACGATGAACTTTCGGAACCGAGTCAATACCGTTCTGTTTAAATTCGGAGGCATCTGACCATATTGAAAGAAATCTTGCACTGTACTGATAAGTGTATGTTTGATGGTGTTCCAGTGGTGCCTGTAGAACAGACCGGGGAGGCCATCAGGACCGGGGGCCTTTGTTGCTCCCAACTGAAAGGTAGCATCATAGACCTCTTGTGGCACCCCCGAAACGGCCCCCGATCCATTAGGGTCGCCACAGTTACGTCCTCTTGGATCATACCTCGAGACCAAATAAATGTTTACATAACTTATAATACCCGGGGGTTTTCATTTATTTTCTTTACCGGTCCCTGCGCAATTAATATGGCGGAAGCATAATTCGACTACCCTTCAACAAAATATAAAGTGACACACACCATACTAAAACTTTCATAATTTAGGCCGAACACTTTTATTTATATAAGGGATGGACTATGATAGTTGGTACAACAAAACGCCGAGGTCTTTTTGTGCCTGGCGATAACCCAAAATAAAACCAACTTCTATCCTTAGATATCATATGTGTCCGTCCATCACCCATGTGTCGGCACCCCAAAAATGCATCTCCCGCTACCCTCGACTCCGAGATCATATCCAGTCGGGTCCGTTGGCCGGTGGTGGTGGTAGCACCCTCGAAGGCGGCCATCCATACGGACAAGGACTGATGTGTACTCCTGGTGAATAAGCCCGACGAGAGGCCTACTTCAAAAGTCAGAAAGATCCTCACGCGTTCGAATACCAGCCCGTGCACCCCGGGATGACGGTGCTCAGTCCACTCCCATTGTAAGTCAATCAAAAGTCCGTAAAATATGCCGGGAGTCACGGGTAGCAGCGGCATTTTCGTTTAGTCTGAAATGTTAGTCCCCGAGAGGGGTGAGTATAATCACTCAGCAATAAAAGATCCATTACACTATATTATGTAGAAACTATAATCATCCAGATGCATGCAGAACACACTTATCATTTATATACATATGCATGCCATCAAGGGTCTATTTTACTTGTACCATGTTCATAACAACAATTCAATGCCACAACAAACATATTTTTAGTGCCTGGTGAAACTCACTCAATTTCACAAACAAACTCTCATATCATGCCACATGCACACACATGCACTCCTTTAATGCACCGGTTTTAACGTTCAAAGAAAAGTTTCATTCCCCGGGGACCAATGTTTGCATCCCTCCGGGCTTTCGCACCCAACCTGGCATCGCGAGACCCTCCGGCACAAACCTCCGGGCATCCGAGCGTGTTCCGTCACACCCCTGGGCATCTCGCACCCCCACGGCATCACGAGGTATATCCGGGGCTCGCCATGAAAATGGTTGCCCCTTCCCTCCGGATTTACGTACAATCCCTACAACCGGGCATCCCGAAACTCCCGAGGATCCTCCGACACAAACCTCCGGGCATCCAACGGCATCGACACACTCGACCCTTGGGCATCCCGACACTCCGGGCAATCGTCGGCTCACACCTCCGACGGTAACAGCCACATCACAATATACATTTCATTACAAAAATATGTTTTGATGCAATGACGTCAAGTATTCCATGGATCCACAACACTTTATCAAATTTTCCAATGTCATGAGATATGCTGAATATCAATGCATCTATCAAGTGAATAATAAATAACAACTCATGATACAATGACTCTTAGAACAAAATAATCAGTTTCATAGCAAACAGTGTAAAACCAGAATGCACGCCTTCAGTAGAGACTTCGAAATAACCAGCAAATGACCATGAAAAATTCTGAAATTTTAACACGTTGTAATCGAGATCTAGAAGAAAAAGTTTCGTTAAGGACACTAAGCCAGATTCGTTATGTATAAAGAGTAACAAATTGTGCAACTCGGTTCCAGATTTTCTATAATATAGGGTAGTTTGTATTTTAAAATCTCCAAAATTCTGCAACACCAAAATTCGGAATTATAGTACAAACCAAGTGCAAACAAAACTTTGAAGGCACGTCAAATCCACATCAGCAGAAACATTTCGTAAAACCGAAAGTTTAAGCACCGAATCGATCATAATCAAATTCACCATATTTCGCAAATGTCACAGAGATAATAAAAATCTATACGATTTCAAAAGAACACGTATCACCAAGCATCGACAGGATTCGCATAGCATATGTCCGTAGACTTCTACTCGCACTACACTAGACAATCTCATGATCCCGCTTTACTTTGATTACTCATAATTTAACATTCTAATTCCAGAACTCAAATATTTCCAAGTGTATTGCACTAAACTAGACAATAACAGCACCACATAATATAGATTCATGGACTTTCATCCACTTGCCTCAAGTCCTAGAGTTCAACAGCTAAGGAGTTCGGTTTGGCGATGCGGCCCGACGGCGGCGAAGACAAGCGGCGTCGACGGCGGCAGCTCACACGCACGGCAGAGGGCAGTCTCCTCTTCCTCTCACCGCTCACCCCTTCGCTGCTCACTCACAAATTCTCTCGCTCAAACTCTCTCTCTCTCAAGTTTCACTCGATTCCTTCTCTTTTGCTCACCTTTACGAACACAAAACCACTGGTTTTGCTAAAACCAGTTAAACAAATGAAGTACATGTCTCGGTGGATGCAAAGGAAATGGACAGCTGGGGTGGACGTGTCTTCAGCATGCCTTCCCTTGCATTTTCGCTGGCTACTCCAACACTAGCAACGTGTCATCCTCCAACCAAGTTTCAGTCAACCTCTCTTCTATTTAGTTGACTTAATTGTCGATTTTTCAGGGGCATCCGAATTGTATTGGGCTGGTGGATTAGTGGACGTGCAGTCCCTCAATAACAAAGCCCAAATAACCGAAAAAAAAAAACTGATCATTAAACTTATACGAATATGGAACATTTTCGGTCCCATGGTCTTGGTGTTTAAATTTCTTTTCTCATCTCATGCGCACTCAAGTGATATAATTGTGTCGAGTCATAAAAATGAACATATATATATATATATATATCGATAGTCTATTCAACGATCGGACTCTTAACAAACATAAGATATCGGTCCATCGATGAAATCAAATAATGCTCATACAAAATACTAAGGATGCCATTCAACGATACTTTTATTGATCAGTCACTGCCGTCGCACATCACGGTTTATTAAATTTTCGGGTGCCACAATCCTCCCCTCCTTAGAGGATTTCGTCCTCGAAATTAAGCATTACTCATGTGTTTTTTTTTAAATAGGTGAGGGTATTTCTCCTTTATCTCGTTCTCACTCTCCCATGTTGCTTCCTCTACATCGTGATGTCGCCATAATATCTTAACCAATGGAATTTTCTTGGTCCTGAGAATTTGCTCCTTTCGATCCAGTACTTGTACGGGTTCTTCAATGTACCTCACTTTCTCATCCACTTTAATGGCGTCATGATCAAGTATATGTCCTGGATCGGGTTGATACTTCCTCAGCATCGACACATGGAATACATCATGTAGGTTTTCCAGCTTAGGGGGTAACGCTAGTTGATAGGCTACGTCTCCTATCCTTTCAAGTATCTCAAAAGGTCCTATAAATCTAGGGCTCAGCTTGCCTTTCACTCCAAACCGTGATATTCCTTTCATAGGAGATACTTTAAGAAATACATGATCTCCCACATTAAATTCCAGAGGTCTTCTACGCTTGTACGCATAGTCCTTCTGTCGACTCTGGGCAGTTTTAAGTCTTTTCCTGATAATTTCAACAGCCTCAGTAGTTACTTGTACCAGCTCAGGTCCAGTCAATTTCCTTTCACCCACTTCACTCCAACAAACAGGGGTCCTACATCTTCTTCCATATAATGCTTCATAGGGAGCCATGTCTATACTTTTCTGAAAGCTATTATTGTAGGCAAATTCTACTAGATGCAACTTTTCATCCCAGTTTCCTCTAAAATCAATGACACAAGCTCTCAACATGTCCTCCGATTAATCGGATTACTCTTTCGTTTGTCCATCCGTTTGTGGATGAAAAGCAGTACTAAATTGGAGTTTAGTCCCTAAGGCGATTTGAAAACTTCGCCAAAAATTTGACGTAAATCTTGGGTCTCGATCGATGTGATCGTTACAGGAACACCGTGTAAGCGTACTACCTGATTTACATATGTCTCAGCGAGTTTATCCATCGAGTAGTTCATGCGAACGGCTAGAAAATGGGCAGACTTAGTCAAGCGATCTACTATTACCCGAGATAGAGTCATGACCACTTGATGTCCTTGGTAGTCCTTGTACAAAGTCCATCGTCACATGTTCCCATTTCCACTCGGTACTTCCAATGGTCTCAATAATCCTGCGGGTTTGCGATGTTCCGCTTTCACTTGCTGGCATGTTAAACACTGGGAAACGTGTTTAGCTACATCCGTCTTCATGCCATTCCACCAAAATTGTTGGCGTAAATTTCTGTACATCTTTGTACTACCCGGATGAATACTATAATTACTCCTATGTGCTTCCCGACGGGATTTCTCTCTTCACTTCTTCATTGTCGGGAACACAGAGTCGTCCCTGACATCTTACTACTCCATCCTTAGAGATTTGAAATTCTGGTCTTTTCCCTAAAGACGCAGCATTTCTTATTTCCAAAATTTCCGGGTCAGACTTTTGCAGCATCTTAACTTTCTGAATAATTTCGGGTTCAATCCTTAATGCAATAAGCATACCGGTAAGGTGATCTACTTTCAGCTGAAATTCGAGTCTGCTCACGGACTTTAGTAGATTCCATTCTGTCGTTCTCAGAGTGGCCATATCCATAGCTGACTTACGACTAAGAGCATCCGCCACTTTATTCGCCTTTCCTGGATGGTACCGTATCTCACAATCAAAATCTTTCAACAATTCCATCCACCTCCTTTGTCTCATGTTCAATTCCTTTTGTGAAAACAAATACTTTAAGCTCTTATGATCTGTATAGATTTCAAACTTTTCTCCATACAGATAATGTCTCCATATTTTCAAAGCAAAAATTATAGCTGCCAATTCTAAATCATGGGTTGGGTAGTTTAATTCATGGGGTTTCAACTGCCTTGATGCATAGGCTATGACCTTGCCATACTGCATCAGAACACATCCTAGTCCCTTGTGAGACGCATCACTATATACTGTGAATCCACCAGACCCAGATGGTATAGCTAGAATTGGAGCTGTGGTCAACTTTCTTTTAAGTTCCTGAAAGCTCTTCTCACATTCCCCGTTCCATTCAAACTTGACGTTTTTCCTAGTTAATTTCGTCAATGGGCACGCAAGTCGTGAGAATCCTTCAATAAATCTCCTATAATAGCCAGCCAACCCTAAGAAACTCCGTATTTCGTCGGCGTTGTCGGCCTTGGCCAATTTATTACCATCTCAACTTTTGTAGGGTCTACCGCAATTCCACTTCCACGATACCACATGTCCCAAAAATGTTATTTGGTCCAACCAAAATTCACACTTGCTGAATTTGGCATACAACTTATGATCTCTCAAGATTTGCAATACTATCCTCGAGTGTCGCTCATGCTCTTCGTGTCCTTTAGAATATATCAGAATATCATCAATGAAGACAATTATGAATTGATCCAAATAAGGTTTAAATATTCTATTCATTAGATCCATGAATACAGCCGAGGCATTTGTCAATCCAAATGGCATAACTAGGAACTCATAGTGTCCATAGCAAGTCCTAAATGCGGTCTTCGGAATGTCTTCCTTCTTGATCCTTAGTTGGTGATATCCCGACCTTAAGTCAATCTTGGAAACGACTAAACTTCCTTGCAGTTGGTCAAATAAGTCATCCATTCTAGGCAAGGGATACTTATTCTTTATAGTCACCTGGTTCATTGTCTATAGTCAATACATAAACGCATCGACCCGTCCTTCTTTTTCACAAAGAGGACTGGTGCACCCCAAGGTGAAGCACTTGGCCTAATAAATCCCTTATCAAGCAACTCTTGTAATTGTACCTTCAACTCCTTCAGTTCCATTAAGGCCATCCTATACGGGGCTTTCGATATTGGTCCTGTTCCAGGCATTAACTCGATCTCAAACTCAATTTCTCGTTCTGGTGGTAACCCAGGCAATTCTTCGGAAATACGTCCCGGAATTCTCCGACCACTCGAATTTCGTCAAGTTTAGTCTCTTTCTTAGTAAGATTCTTTACTACGCCAGGTATCCTTGACATCCTTCGTCAAGTAATTTATGAGCTTCTACCACCGAGATAATGACCATAGAAGGGTCTGTTCGACCTCCTAGAAATTCAAAACTAGGCGATCCGGAAACATGAATTGAATCACTTTCCGTAGCAATCTACTTTAGCCTGATATTTATGGAGCCAATCCATACCTATAATTACGTCAAAATCATACATAGCCATCACCACTAGGTCTATTTCCATATCCCTTCCTCCTATTGTTATCTTACATTTTCTACACACCAATGTAGACAACACCATATTCTTTAAAGGTGTAGAAACACAAAGAGGCATCTCAAGAGATGTTGTTTCTATTTTACTCAGCTGCCTATATCTTTCAGAAACAAATGAATGCGTAGCACCCGTATCAAACAAAGCATATGCCTTCTTGCCGTTTATAAAAATCGTACCTGAGATAACGTTTTTGGAAGCTTCCGCTTCCTCTTGGGTGACAAAGCATATACCCTTCCTTGCGCTGGTGGCCTCTGTGGATTCCTTTGTGGATTTGGTCCAGCAAAGACGTTGTTGCACTCGTCGCACCAAGTTGACATTTGGCTGCGACCCAACTTGTGGACAATCCTTCTTAAGGTGTCCTACCTGTCCACAACCATAACATTTCGGTCGTCCGTTGCAAGGCCCGGCCCATGTTGTCCATCACACCTTCGACAATCACCACTCCGATAAGGTGTTTTTCCTAGATTCAGGCCATCCCTAGTTTTTCCAAAATTCCCCCTTTTCTTAGATTCCCAGTGTCGACTTTGACTCGTATAGGGTCTCTTACCCCGTCGGATATCACTAAAGGTCAACCTGTCTCTTAGCCTCGATTGCTCCCTTACCAATTCTGCTCCACCAACTGTGCTCTTTCATAAATCTCATTATAATCTCTTATATTCAAAGGCACCGTTGTTTCCGATATCGTCCTCGGTCCTTTCAAGAATCTCTTAGCTTTTTCCTCACGATCCTCAATCAACTGGGAGCATATCTGGACAATTCAGAAAATTTTGCCTCATACTGGTCCACTGTCAACTCCCTTTGTTCCAGCTGAACAAATTCAGTGATCTTCTTGTCCCTGGCACAGTCAGAAAAATGCTTTCTATTGAAAGCTCTAACAAATTCGCCCCAATTTATATCAGTACCGGGTGGAAAGATCATATCTCTTGAAGCTCTCCACCAAAACTTTGCATTTCCCTCCAGCTGGTACTCTGCCAAAGTTATCTTCTCAGCATCATTGCAGTCCAACAATCGAAAAATTCGTTCCATTCCATCTATCCATTGTTCCGCCTCCTCAGGACTTCCTATTCCACTAAACTTAGGTGGCTTCAGCTTCAAAAATTGTTCCACCGGTCCACGAGGGCGACGTTCCACTCCGAGTTGTTGTTGCACTTGTCTTTCCATCAGATCTCCTATATTAGCCAATGCCTGCGGGATGTCTTCCATTCAAGGTTCAGCCCTTGCAGCAGAGGCTTCAGCCCTCGATGGATGAGAACTCCCAGTTCGTACCATGATTTTCCTGCAGTTTCCAAGCATTTGCCTCAGGAATAATTTGAGACTCACTGTCTCCATTTAAAAGCAACTACTACTATATAAGTAACATAAAAATGTTACTGGCACATAAAAGCAATTCACAATCATTGTCAGTATTCTACGAGTGAACTCAATCACCCGTTATTCAAAGTTAGTCAACCATTATTGGTTAGTATCCTAAGGTGTGCGTCATCCTTATATTCCTCATTTCCATCTAAGGCTCCTTATCACTCCATATAAACCATTGCTCTGATACCAACCGCTGTGGCACCCCCGAAACGGCCCCCGATCCATTAGGGTCGCCACGATTACGTCCTCTTGGATCATACCTACGAGACCAAATAAATGTTTACATAACTTATAATACTCGGGGGTTTTCATTTATTTTCTTTACCGGTCCCTGCGCAATTAATATGGCGGAAGCATAATTCGACTACCCTTCAACAAAATATAAAGTGACACACACCATACTAAAACTTTCATAATTTAGGCCGAACACTTTTATTTATATAAGGGATGGACTATGATAGTTGGTACAACAAAACGCCGAGGTCTTTTTGTGCCTGGCGATAACCCAAAATAAAACCAACTTCTATCCTTAGATATCATATGTGTCCGTCCATCACCCATGTGTCGGCACCCCAAAAATGCATCTCCCGCTACCCTCGACTCCGAGATCATATCCAGTCGAGTCCGTTGGCCGGTGGTGGTGGTAGCACCCTCGTAAGGCGGCCATCCATACGGACAAGGACTGATGTGTACTCCTGGTGAATAAGCCCGACGAGAGGCCTACTTCAAAAGTCGAAAGATCCTCACGCGTTCGAATACCAGCCCGTGCACCCCGGGATGACGGTGCTCAGTCCACTCCCATTGTAAGTCAATCAAAAGTCCGTAAAATATGCCAGGAGTCACGGGTAGCAGCGGCATTTTCGTTTAGTCTGAAATGTTAGTCCCGAGAGGGGTGAGTATAATCACTCAGCAATAAAAGATCCATTACACTATATTATGTAGAAACTATAATCATCCAGATGCATGCAGAACACACTTATCATTTATATACATATGCATGCCATCAAGGGTCTATTTTACTTGTACCATGTTCATAACAACAATTCAATGCCACAACAAACATATTTTTAGTGCCTGGTGAAACTCACTCAATTTCACAAACAAACTCTCATATCATGCCACATGCACACACATGCACTCCTTTAATGCACCGGTTTTAACGTTCAAAGAAAAGTTTCATTCCCCGGGGACCAATGTTTGCATCCCTCCGGGCTTTCGCACCCAACCTGGCATCGCGAGACCCTCCGGCACAAACCTCCGGGCATCCAGAGCGTGTTCCGTCACACCCCTGGGCATCTCGCACCCCACCTGGCATCACGAGGTATATCCAGGGCTCGCCATGAAAATGGTTGCCCCTTCCCTCCGGATTTACGTACAATCCCTACAACCGGGCATCCCGAAACTCCCGAGGATCCTCCGACACAAACCTCCGGGCATCCAACGGCATCGACACACTCGACCCTTGGGCATCCCGACACTCCGGGGCAATCGTCGGCTCACACCTCCGACGGTAACAGCCACATCACAATATACATTTCATTACAAAAATATGTTTTGATGCAATGACGTCAAGTATTCCATGGATCCACAACACTTTATCAAATTTTCCAATGTCATGAGATATGCTGAATATCAATGCATCTATCAAGTGAATAATAAATAACAACTCATGATACAATGACTCTTAGAACAAAATAATCAGTTTCATAGCAAACAGTGTAAAACCAGAATGCACGCCTTCAGTAGAGACTTCGAAATAACCAGCAAATGACCATGAAAAATTCTGAAATTTTAACACGTTGTAATCGAGATCTAGAAGAAAAAGTTTCGTTAAGGACACTAAGCCAGATTCGTTATGTATAAAGAGTAACAAATTGTGCAACTCGGTTCCAGATTTTCTGTAATATAGGGTAGTTTGTATTTTAAAATCTCCAAAATTCTGCAACACCAAAATTCGGAATTATAGTACAAACCAAGTGCAAACAAAACTTTGAAGGCACGTCAAATCCACATCAGCAGAAACATTTCGTAAAACCGAAAGTTTAAGCACCGAATCGATCATAATCAAATTCACCATATTTCGCAAATGTCACAGAGATAATAAAAATCTATACGATTTCAAAAGAACACGTATCACCAAGCATCGACAGGATTCGCATAGCATATGTCCGTAGACTTCTACTCGCACTACACTAGACAATCTCATGATCCCGCTTTACTTTGATTACTCATAATTTAACATTCTAATTCCAGAACTCAAATATTTCCAAGTGTATTGCACTAAACTAGACAATAACAGCACCACATAATATAGATTCATGGACTTTCATCCACTTGCCTCAAGTCCTAGAGTTCAACAGCTAAGGAGTTCGGTTTGGCGATGCGGCCCGACGGCGGCGAAGACAAGCGGCGTCGACGGCGGCAGCTCACACGCACGGCAGAGGGCAGTCTCCTCTTCCTCTCACCGCTCACCCCTTCGCTGCTCACTCACAAATTCTCTCGCTCAAACTCTCTCTCTCTCAAGTTTCACTCGATTCCTTCTCTTTTGCTCACCTTTACGAACACAAAACCACTGGTTTTGCTAAAACCAGTTAAACAAATGAAGTACATGTCTCGGTGGATGCAAAGGAAATGGACAGCTGGGGTGGACGTGTCTTCAGCATGCCTTCCCTTGCATTTTCGCTGGCTACTCCAACACTAGCAACGTGTCATCCTCCAACCAAGTTTCAGTCAACCTCTCTTCTATTTAGTTGACTTAATTGTCGATTTTTCAGGGGCATCCGAATTGTATTGGGCTGGTGGATTAGTGGACGTGCAGTCCCTCAATAACAAAGCCCAAATAACCGAAAAAAAAAACTGATCATTAAACTTATACGAATATGGAACATTTTCGGTCCCATGGTCTTGGTGTTTAAATTTCTTTTCTCATCTCATGCGCACTCAAGTGATATAATTGTGTCGAGTCATAAAAATGAACATATATATATATATATATATCGATAGTCTATTCAACGATCGGACTCTTAACAAACATAAGATATCGGTCCATCGATGAAATCAAATAATGCTCATACAAAATACTAAGGATGCCATTCAACGATACTTTTATTGATCAGTCACTGCCGTCGCACATCACGGTTTATTAAATTTTCGGGTGCCACACCTCTTTTTCCGTAACAGGGCTCATAAGATGTGTATTAATCTGAGGAGTCACAATTTGTGGACATTGTAATATGAATGGCTGAAAATCTCTGTATCCAACTGAGTGATAAAGTCCAGTAAAATAATCCATGGTCATTTCTTTAAGCCGCTCTGGCTCTCGCTGCCAATTCTGATTTGCATCTTTTAAGATAGAAATTCTGTTTTGTTGTCGCCTTTGAACCGTGTAAGCATGAAAAAATTTTGAATTCTTATCTCCCCATGACAACCAGTTAATCCTAGAGCGCATTGCCCAAAATTGCTCTTCCTGATTCCACATTTGCTGTATTTCAGAGCGGATTGTTGTTGCTAATTCTTTATCTCCTTGCTGATAGCATTTCCTATTTGTAATCTACTGTAGCTGTTGCTGAAGACTCTGAATTTGCTGCCTAGCATTTGTGAAGCGAGTTCGACTCCAGCTGGACAACTTATGAGATACTGCTTGCAGCTTAGATGGTAAGGAAGAATGATTCCGATCCCATACTGATTTAATGACTGTTGTACACTCATGATGTTGACTCCAGTAAGCTTCATAATGAAAATTCTTTCTTGGCTTGACAGATTGAAAATGAGAGTTCAGCACCAGAGGGCAGTGATCCGATCCGATCGAAGGGAGGGCAAACACTATGGAGGATGGGTATATGAAGCTCCAATCCAGAGAACAGAAAACGTGGTCGAGTTTCTCTTTGACTAATTCATCTCCAGCTCGGTTGTTGGACCAGGTATACTCACAACCTTTACTATCCAGTTCAATCAATGCACAATCATCAATAACCTTCCGAAATGCTGCCATCCCGTAATAATTTGCTGGTCTTTTTCCCATCTTTTCCCAGGGATGAAGGAAATCATTGAAATCCCCGATACATATCCATGGAAGGGTGGAAGATGCATGAAACACACGGAACGAGTTCCAGAAATCCTGCCTTGCAGAAAAAGAGGCAGGAGCATACACACAGGTAACGTGCATAGAGGTAGAGAGCCTAGTATCAAAAACCGACATATTTATATAATGCTGACCAGAAGACAGAATAGAGATGTCAAGGAGGTCAGTCCAGAACAGAGCAAGGCCACCCGAAAAACCAGCGGGAGTCCTCAAAAAGGAGTGGGCAAAATGGCAACGACGCTGTAAGTTTTGTAAAACGAGATCTGCATTCTTTGTTTCCATTAGAAACACTAGGTCGGGCTTTTCAGAGGCTATCATAGCCTTGAGAGATTGAATTGTCAGGGGATTGCCCAACCCCTGACAATTCCAGCTTAGTATTTTCATTTTGACTGTGGGGGCTGTTTTGGGCCAGCCGCCACAACCCAGGGAGAATGATCAGGAGCTTCAAATACAGGTGTGTCGAGTAATGTGGTTTCATCTAATTCAGTGGTCTGATTTGTGCGTAGCTCATAAGGGGAATAGCGTTTAGGTTTCTTACTGGAACCCACTACTATCTGTGATCGGGGAGTCTTTTGTTTTTTCAGTTGTGGAAATTCAAGGGAAGAACTTTGAATACCCTTTAATTTGGCATCTGCAGGGACCAAATCAGTGGTGACAGAGGCTGTAGGAACAGGAGTATGAGGGACAACCTTTGACCGTTGGGGAGTCTCAGGCGCAGGAGTTATTGGAGGTAAGGCTGGCAAAGGGGGGTGTGTAGGAGGTGGAGTTTCAGGTATAGTCTCGTCCATGGGTTCTGAGGGTGATGAGGGTTTGTAGAAAGCATCCCAATAGGGACTATGTTGTTTAATCTCTGCCCGTAACCAAGGTCCATAGACCATTGTATCACGTCCCTCAAATAGAGATTCATCATAAGGGTAGTCCTTGCATGAAGCGGCATAATGGCCTAATTTCCCACACGAGTAACAATAGTGGGATAGTCTTTCATACCTGAAATCAAGCCATAGGGTTTTCCGAAATGCTAATGAGCTTCCCTGATTTTAATGGTTGATGCAGATCAATTTCTAGGCGAATTCTCCCGAAGTATCTGTTTGACTTCAAGCACGCGACCCATCCGCTGAACCGCCCTACTAAGAAGTTGAGGAGTATTCCATTCCGAGGTAACCCTATAACATGCACCCGAAAGGGCATTTGGAAAAGTTGTAGCAATGGAGAGGGGTATTGGGCTTCCAAGGTTGTAAGTTGACTAGATGACCGGAAAATAACCAGGGGGTGCCATCTAATGCCCGTTTTTTTTCTATCTCAGTTCGAAATTTCATAATGTAGATGCCATCATCGCTAGGTGAAATGTCCAGAGAATCGACACGCCAAGCTTTCTTCATGGCAATCTGGAAAGCAGGTAAGTTGATAGAAGGGTTTGTGTAGATATTACCCACTAAAATGAGGCGACACTCTTTGATATTGTCCGTTCCTTGTAGATTGTCCCAGACTTCCAGTTCTTGGTCCGAACAGAGCCTTCCAAGGCGATGGCACGAGAGGCAATACGAGAAGAGTCATCTGTGTCTTCCGAGGCCATGGATAAATAGATGGAGGAGAATCAGCGTTCTAGAAAAAAACCCAGATGATAATGCAGTAATTTAGAGGTTGCATGTCCATAATCGGCGACATGCAAAGGGAAGGATTGTTCAAAGGAAGCAAGCGTGACCACTGGAGAAAACGAAAAAAGAGACTACAATGGAAGGGAGAAGGAAGTGAAGACAATGGAAGAAGATGAGAGGAGAAAAGCTACTGAAGATACATGGACCCGAAGATCCGGAGAAAGCTCGAACAAGACGCGAGAGAGAAACTCTAGCATAAGCGAGAGAATTTCAATTAGGCTGAATTCCTGTATTGTTAAATGAGAGTATTTCCATCTTTTTCCACGATGATCAGCTGCGCCAACCTACACGGACTGACCCCAACCCGCATACTAATTAATCATTGTTGACTTACGCCCCAAATCGGTAGTGATCAGGATATACAAATTGATCCGGCCCGATTGCCGAGTCTACAAAAAAAACAGGCTGGAACTTGAATTCGTGATTATTTTTTTTGGTCGAAAAAGTTTGAGATTCAAACAATGGATTTTTCGCACTAATTGGCATGACCGATTCTTGATGTTCTGCACAAACGGAATATTATGACATTAAAGAAAATCAGTTTGATCGAATGGGTCTATTAGTTGGGTCAGGCTGGCACGGCCTCTTTTGTTTTTGTTTTTTTTTTTTTTTTTTTTTTTTTTTGTCGATCTCTGATCTGTACATGTCCAGGAAAAATATATATATATATATATATATAATCCACATCTGGTTTCTCCAAATCGTCCGTTGACTCTTGAGAGAAAGAGAGGGAGAAAGAAAGAAAGAGAAAGAGGAGCAGGATCGCTACCGCTCCAACCCCAGAGAGAGCTATGGCGGAAGCCATCGTCTCGAGGGTGGCTGACATTCTGGACGATTTCGCAAGTGGGAAGTTAGGCGCGTCTTCCGTGCTTGTGAAAATCGTTACCAATCTCCGAAAGGTTGTCCCCGATGCGGAAAAGCGGAGCCTCGAAAGCTGTGCGATCGAAGCATGGCTTGAGGATGTCAAAGCCGCTTTCTACGATGCAGAGGACTTGCTCGAAGAGTGGAACCTTGAAGTTACGCGACCACGAGAATCGCCGAGCAAAGATAAGAAGTCGAAGCCGGTGAGTCCCTTCTTGTCACCTTCATCCCATCCTGCTGTACGGCTGGAGGTTATCGGGAGGAGAATGGGAAACATCGCGTCTAGAGGGAGGGCTTTGGGCTTGGAGTTGGAGGGGTACCCGAAGGATGTGCGAGAAAAGAGTGGATCGAGGAAGAGATTGCGGTCGGACGCTTTTGTTGTAGAGAGAGATGGTGCTAAAAGAATCGCTGCCAAAGGCGCTATTAATGTTGACCCGCGAGAGCGCGCGAAGGATGTGCAGGATGAGAGAGGATCGAGGAACGGGGAGCGGTCGGACTCCTTTGTGCACGAGGATTATCGGGAGAGAGGATGCTAAAAGCGTAATTATGGAGTTCTTGTTAGACTCCGCAGCTGAAGAAAGAATTCCCATCCTTGCAATATGGGGTATGGATGGTATTGGAAAGACTTCTCTTGCTCGGTGTCTATACAAAGATGAGATGGTCAGCCAGCATTTTGATTTGAGGATATGGGTCTGTGTGGGTGGCATCTCTAATCTCAAAATCGTGTTGCAAAAAATCATACAAAGTGCAACAACAGAGAGAGCCTATGGCGTTGAGTTGGAGGGATTGCAAAATCAACTTGAGAAACACATTCGTGGGAAAAAATTTCTCCTAGTTCTTGATGATGTATGGTTACAGTTTCATGAACAATGGGCGAGCTTGAAAAGTTTGTTGATGGGAGGTGCTGAAGGAAGCGAGATTCTGATGACTACATGCTTGAGGTCAATTGCAGATTTCATGAGCCCAACCAAATCTTATTCTCTTGAGGCCCTTTCAGAACGCTTGTCTCTAGACTTATTGATGAGAATGGCTTATAAGGATGAAGAAAAAACTAGAGATCCAGAGAAGTTACTTATTGGGAGGCAGATAGTCAAAGAATGTCATGGAATTCCTTTTGCTTGTACGAACAATTGGAAGTTCACTGTTCTTCAAGAAAACTAAAGCTGAGCGGTTAAATTTTAAGTGCGAGATTCTGGAACTCTCTGCAGAGTCACAAAATGATTGCGTTCACACATATCTTAGGCTTTGTTATTGTCATCTCCCATCCCATCTGAAACAGTGCTTTGCCTTGTTCATTGTTTCCCAGAGATTGTTTAATTGATAAACTAATGTTGATGAGTCTCTGGATAGCAGAAGGATTTATCCGGCCCATAGACAACGTAGACCAGGATATGGAAGACATTGCTCACGACTATTTCATGGATCTAGTTAGGAGGAATTTCTTTCAAGACTGCACTAAAGATGAACTTGGCAATGTGACGTCTTGTAAGATGCATGATTTTTTAAATAAGCTAGCATGTGCAGTTGCTCGAACCGAGTGTTCCCGCTACATTGGTTCAGGATGGTCGTTAATTGATGAAAGAACTCATCATGTATCAGTGGATTCAACTTTAGATCTATCACAGGGACCTCCAGCTACTGTACTCAGAGCAAAACATCAGGGGACATTCATCAAAATGGATCAAACAAAAAGCTTGAGGTGTGAGACTCTACTGGTTAAAGAAACTCTGTGAATTCATTTCTAATTTCAAGTACTTGCATAACTTGGATTGGCATGATAGTGGTATTGAGAAGCTGCCAAGTTTCATTTGTGAGTTGAAGCACCTGACATTTCTAGATCTCTCTTAAAATGATGGAATCACAAGGCTTCCTAATTCTGTGACAAGATTGCAAAGCTTGCAAGTACTTAATATCTGCTACAAGCTAATGGAATTGCCAAGGGATATAAGAAAAATTGGTCAACCTCAGGCAACTAGAGATTAGCAATGGTAATGCACTATCTTACATGCCATGTGGGTTGGGCCAGTTGACTCTTTTGCACACTAACAGATTTCCTTATGCCCAGGGATCATTCCCGTCCAAAGAATTGGGGTGGGCTAGGGGAGTTGAGCAAGTTAAGCAAGTTGAGAGGAAGCCTTTAAATTGAAGTTAAGGGAGAAATAGAAGATGTGGTAGCAGAATCAAATGCTGCAAACTTGAAGGAGAAGGGTTCCTTAGTTTTGCCAGTATTAGTGTTTGCCAGAAAAGAAAGTGATGAAATTCTACTCAAAGAGCTGCAGCCAAGCTTGAATCTTCGAAGCTTAGAAATAAGAGGCTAAGGGGAGCGCAAGATTTCCAAGTCGGATGTCTTGCATGTTTAAATTAGTGGAGCTACGGTTGTTTGATTGTGCAGGATGCCAAAGTCTCCCACCACTTGGTGAGCTTACTAGCCCCAAGCGTCTGGATATTGGTGCGCTACCTATGTTGGAGTGCACAGAGAGTGATCTTCATGTCCTCCCATCACTTCCTAGTCTCTCTGCACTGAGGATATGGAAGTGTCCTAATTTGGAACGGATTCCACTGCTTCTACATCTCAAGGAGTTGAAACTTCCCAGTTTCCCTTTGGAGTCGTTGCAGACCTTAGTTGCCATTATTGAACATATAATTGGTATTGATGATTGAGTGAAAGATATAATCAAGTTATTGGAAGTAGAAGATTATGGGAGTGCAGCTCGTATGGTTGGAATGCATAGAACTCCTGGAATCGGCAAGACAACAATTGCAAAGGCTGTACATGACCGACTCTCCTCTTGTTTCAGACAGTTGTGGCTTTCTCGCAGAGACTGGAGAAACAGCACAAAATGTTGGTGGTATTCAGTTTTTGCAAACTAAGTTGATACGTGAAATTCTTGGGCGAAATGGCGATGTTTCTTCTCTCCAAGGTGGAATCAAGTTTTTCTATGTGTTTGGCAATATAAAAGTTATTATAGTCCTAGACGATGCGGAAGAACAGTCGCATCTCGAGGATCTTGTAGGACACTGGCTTGACTAGTTTGGTCCTGGAAGTCGGATAACTGTTACTTCAGAAAATCACGAGATTCTCCGAACATATGTTTCTTGAGGCCTAGGTTGTATCTATGAAGTGAATGAGATGGATAATGTCCGAGCTCTTGAACTTTTTCTCTAGCATGCTTTAGGAATGCATGGTCTAACACCGGACTATCCTTAAATTGGAAAGCGCATTATCAAACTGCAGGGCAGGTTCCACTTGTTATTGAAGGCATTGGTTCATTTCTGCATGGAAAAACAATAGAAGATTGGAGGAAGATAGAGGACTTGATAAAACCACGGAAGGAGAACTCTCTCGATTCTGAAGGATTGCGGGGAGATTTTGAAAATCTGCTATGAAGCATTAGATGAAAAGCGGAAACAAATATTTTGGGACATAGCATGGTTTGCGAATGGCATGGATAGCCAAATTGTATCTTATATGTAGCCCTATCGAGATCTTTTGCATTCTCACCATATTTCGATGCCCCTAGCAAAAATTGGAGAAGACAACAAGCTGTGGATGCATGAACTGTTGAAGTACCTTAGCGGAACTATATAGATCAAAGTGTGGCATCCCAAAAATTCAAGATAAGCTCTAAGGTGTATTAAAGCCCATAATTAGGTAATGAAATTTCCTATGGTTTATGCTTTAGCCATTAATCTCCTCTTAAGACTAAGTGATATATGCTTGTGTTCATGAGTTTTTTAAATTAGTATTATAGGATAAATTAATGAGAATAATTTATTCTTGGCCATGCACCTCATAGACTAAATTCCTATAGATAAAATATTACAAGATTTTGGCCATGTGAAATTTAAAATTGGGAATCTATAAAAGAAAGAATTAAAGATGAAAAATTGAAAGTGAAATTGTGGGTTTAATTAGGTTTGGGCCTGAGGCCCAAGAGTGGACTTTTGATGGGCCAAGATGGTCGGCCCATTGAAGCCCACGAATGGGCTGTCGTCGGCCACAAGGGAGGCCGGCCCAAATACTCCCAAGCCCATCTTGCATGAGCCATGCCAAGTGGCAAGAGGGAGGCTCCATGCATTGGCTATCAAAGGTGGCTACTAATCATTATTAATAATTGTGGCTTAAGGGAAATAAAAGGGGGAGAGAGAGTAACCGGTTGAGGGCTACCGTCCAAGTGAGAGAGAGAGAGAGAGAGAGAGAGAGAGAGAGAGAGAGAGAGAGAGTGAGTTATGAGAGAAAGAGAGGAACCAAGAGAGGAGGAGAAGGAGCCGTCCGCCCGTCGCCACCTATTCGCCATTCGTGTGTGCTGTACGTGTGCCATCGTCCGCTTGATCTTAGAGGCAAGTTAGGATCAATTTCTGTTGAAGAAATCTTCCTGGAGTATTTTGAAGCTGACAAAACATTTCTATCAATCTAGTCTGAAGATTTGCAGACTCTACTATTTAAAGTCTGAAGACCTCCAAACTGCCAGACTCAAGACTCAAAGTCTATTCTCATTGACAGTTTTTAATCCGTTAAAGAAGGGCTATCCAGAACTAGGTGTTTCATTAAGGATTTGACCTTATTGAATGGAGAAGATCTCTTGACTGGATATATCATAACGGATTCCTTTATTTGAATCAAGATTGATTAAGGATCCCATGATTGGCGAAGTATATTTGGAAGGTTCTACTTATGGAAACCGAGATCCTGATTGTATGGGCGAGCAAGATTGATGGGCTATCGACATGTTCCTTTAATAGCTCGAATGATCTTCTTAATTGATTCCGTCCAACGGGTAGATTAGAGGAATTCCTTTGGTAAGTGCTAACGGGTATGATGGCATAAAGGAGTATATAAGGAAGACGTTCTAGTTGTTCGAGTGTGTGCGCGATAGAAGAATTCCAAAGTCTAAAGCTCTTTGTTCTTAATCAATTCATTTGTTGAGCGAAATCTTGTACGCAAAAAAGAATCTATATTCTGAGAAACCTCGAGGAAGTGTGGTAGAGTATCTACACTGTGGAATCAAGGGAGAACTTTGCTGTAACAACTCTTTTGTTCATAATGAAATTCAGCTAGTGGGCTATCAGTGCGGAAGAGTGGACGTAGGCTTGGAATAAGCCGAACCACTATAATATCTGTGTTCATTTTCTTTTCCTTACTCTTTTTACTTTGATCATAATTTATTTTTGCTAACAAAAGGCAAACTTCCTTTCTATTGTCTATTTTATATTGCTCATTTATCACGATAAATTATTATATACCTATTCACCCCCCTCTTGGTGCTTATACTAGCTATCTCAATTGGTATCAGAACTTGTGTACTCACTTTGTTTGAAGTGTTTTACTTTAGAGTTAAAAATCCATGACTAATATGTTAGCTCTAGGGTTGGTAGAAGGACAAAACAATACTAGACTGTCTTACTTTGATGGAAAGGATTACAACATATGGAAAAACAATATGAAGGTGTTCCTAAGATCAAAGGATCCTCTGGAATTGGACGTTATAGATAAAGGAATCATTCCTAAAGCTGCACCTGTTTCAGAGAGAGGAAAAGATACTATTAAGTCTAGTGAGATGACTCAGAAAGAGATAATCAAGAGACAAGCTCTTGATGCAAAAGCAATTTATTCTTTATATTGTGCTTTGTCACATACTGAATATAACAGAATATTTTCTTGTGTTATAACGAAAGAAGTCTAGGATAGATTATATATTACCTATGAAGGAACCGATCGAGTGAAAAAGAACGAAATCAATATTCTCCTCGGTCAATACGAAGCCTTTAAAATGAAATCAGGAGAATCTATAACTGACATATTTAGTCGTTTTACAGAAATCGTGAATGATCTTGAAAATCAAAGTCAACCAATTTCTGATCCCATGAAGGTAAACAAGTTACTGTGTTGACTCTCCAAGGATTGAAATCACATAAAGACCTCAATAAAAGAGACACAAAGAATCATGCAACTATTTGTTGATGAGTTGGTTGTTACTCTTCAGTCTTATGAAATGGAACGAATCAATGAAGACGAAGATCCTAAAGGTAAGAAATTCATTGCATTAAAATCCAATGATGATTCTGATATTACAGATTCTGAAGACGATATGGATAATGAGGAGCTTGCTCTCATGATAAGAAAATTCAGAAAGCTAAATAGAAAAGGAAGAAGATTCAATCCAAATAAACAGAGTTTTCAAAAGCAACAGACTAAGTCGTTGAGGATGATGAATCAAACAAAGTCAGAATCGCTTTGAATCTAAGAAAAATGGACACATCAGACCCAATTGTCCTCTTCTAAGGAAGAAGTAAGGAAAAGCTGAAAAGTATCGAAAGGCTCTTAAAGCAAAAATCTGGAGTGATATAGAGTGTGAAGAAAGTAATGATGATTATGCCAATATATGTTTGATGACACAATCGGATTCAAATTCAAACTCCGAGATAGACTCAGATTCAGACAATGAATTTGAGGTAAGTAACTTTAAAATCCCTATTAAAGTTTCTAAATACATTGATGAGTTGTGTTTTAGTCTTAAGACTTCTCTTAAAAGGATTTCCGAACTCAAAAGAGAAAATTCTGCACTAAAACAACAAGAAAATATTTTGAAAGAAAAGGTCAAAGTTTTAGACAACAATGTTTCTACCTTGAAAGAAAATGAAGGCAATCTTTCAAAAGAAAATGCATTCTTGAAAAATGATATCTCAAATATTTCTAAAAGATTTTCTATAGGATCTGAGAAACTGGAAAAAAATTTTCTATTCAAAGACCTTATTTCAATAAATCTGGTTTGGGAATGAATGCGGAAACTATTCCTTTAATTGATTTTCCTAAAGTGAATGAAAGAATTAAGCAAAGACCCACAAGAGATGCTTACAAAAATCATTTTAAAAAGATCTTTGTAAAACCAGTAGATCACAATTCTCTCAGATGTTCAAAGTGCAATAGTGCAGGTCATTTTGAAAAAGAATGTCCTATGATCTGGAAACCTGTTAAGAATGTATGGGCAAAAACCGCATATCATACTAACACCAATTGACCCAAGAAAATATGGATACCAAAGAAAATTTGAGTCTCTTTTTTAAATGTAGGTCACTATCAAGAAAAATATAAAATTGTATCTGGATAGTGGATGCTCAAGACATATGACAGGAGATTCAAATTGCTTCATAAAGCTCATTCAAGTAAATGGTGGAAAAGTCTCATTTGGAGGAAACATCAAAGAAAGAATTGTGGGATTTGGAAATGTAAAGATTGAAAGCCTCACAATAAGCAATGTTTCCTTAGTTGAAGGACTCAACTACAATCTACTCAGTATCAGTCAGCTGTGTGATACCGGTTTTAAAATCAACTTTCAAGAGGGAATATGTTCAAAAACCAGTAAAGATTCTACTCAGTCATTCATGGGTCAAAGACATGGTAATATCTATCTCTTGGATGTGAAACCAGATGAATCGCAATGTCTAATCTCAATTTAAGACGAAGCGAACTTATGGCACAGAAAGCTTGGGCACATCAATATGAAGCAGATAGCCAAAATTTCAGCAAAGAAGCTTGTTCGTGGTTTACCCAATCTATCATACCAAAAGTCTGATCTATGTACGCCATACATATTGGGAAAGCAGGTAAGAAATTCTTTTAAACCAATAAATCAAGTCTCCACTAATCATGTACTATAGCTTCTGCATATGGATCTCTTTGGACCAACCAGAACTCAAAGCATTGGAGGTAAGAAATATTGCCTAGTAATTATGGATGACTACTCACGATTTACCTAGGTATATTTCCTAGCAAGTAAGTCTGAAACATTTTCTTACTTTGAAAAGTTTGCTAAAAAGGTTCAAAATGAAAAAGGATATGTTATTTCAAGTATAAAAATAGACCATAGAGGTGAATTTGAAAATCAAGATTTTACAAAATTTTGTGATGAATCTAGTTTTTAGCACTTGTTTTCCTCTCCATATACTCCAGAACAAAACAGAGTTGTGAAAAGAAAGAATAGGTCGCTTCAAGAAATGGCTAGAACTCTTTTAATTGAAAGTAACATCTCTTCACGTTTTTGGGCTGAAGCAATTTCTACAGTATGTTATATTATTAATAGAGTTTTTCTAAGGCCTATTCTGGAAAAAACCCCTATAAGTTATTCAAAGAAAAGAAACATATTGTTTCATATTTTCATGTATTTGGATGTAAATGCTTTATATTGAAAAATGCAAATGATCGAGTTGGCAAGTTTGAAGAAAAATCAGACGAATGCATCTTCCTTGGATATTCAACAACAAGCAAAGTTTATAGAGTCTACAACAAGAAGACTCAATCTGTGGAGGAATCGATGAATGTCAAATTCCAAGATTCTATGCAAAATGAATCTATTCAGACTCATTTTGAAGAATCTGAACCTGCTCCAGACTCTACAAAGTCTAAATCTCGAGAAGCAGCTCAGACTTCGTAAGACCAGCAACAAATGATTGTTGAAGATTCAAATGAAGGAAGTGATCATTAACCTGACAAATCAACCAGCAACTGGAAGCATAGGTCCAGTCATCCCAAAGATCTTATTATTGACGACATTAATAAAGGAATTTGCACAAGATCCAAAAGGCGCGAAGAGTCTAGTGCTGTGGTTCTTATTTCTGAAATAGAACCCAAAAGCATAGAAGAAGCTTTATCTGATGAAAGCTGGATTAAAGCTATGCAAGAAGAACTCAGGTAATTCAGTATTAATGATATATGAGAGTTGACTCCTAAACCGAAAGGTAAATCTATTATTGGTGCTAAATGGGTTTTCAGGAACAAGATGAACGAGAAAGGAAATGTCGTTAGAAACAAAGCAAGACTCGTGGCCAAAGGATATATGCAAGAAGAAGGGATAGACTATGACGAGACTTACGCACCAGTAGCAAGGTTAGAAGCAATTTGATTATTACTTGCTTTTGCTTGTTATAAGAATTTCAGGTTATTCCAACGTCAAAAGTGCTTTCCTGAATGGATTTATCCATGAGGAAGTCTATGTGGAACAACCACTTGGGTTTGAAGACCCAAGGAAACCAAACTCAGTATTCAGACTGAAAAAGGCCTTATATGGTTTAAAGCGAGCACCTCGAGCTTGGTACGACAGGCTGAGTAAGTTTTTAATTCAAAACGGCTTTGTAAAAGGTAAAGTAGACACTACTCTGTTTATCAAAAGAGAAAACAAAAGTTTTCTGCTTGTTCAAATATATGTTGATGATATTATTTTTGGATCCCCTAATGAAAGTCTGTGCAAGAAATTCTCTAAGTCTATGCAAGATGAATTTGAAATGAGCATGATGGGTGAATTAACCTTCTTTCTCGGGCTTCAAGTGAAACAACTAAAGGAATGAACTTTTATTTATCAAGAAAAATATGTTAATGATCTTGTCAAAAAGTTTGGACTGGAAAATTGCAAAAAGGCTGATATACCAATGTCAAGTTCCTTGAAGATAGACAAAAATGAAAGAGGAAAAAAAGTTGATCAGAAGTTATATAGGAGTATCATTTGTTCACTTCTTTATCTTACTGCTTCTAGACCTGACATTTTGTTTAGTGTTTGCATTTGTGCCAGATTTCAAGCAGACCCTAAAGAATCTCATCTAAGTGCTGCAAAGCATATTATCAAATATATTGCATCAACTTCAAACTTTGGTCTTTGGTATCCTAAAAAGGGAGACTTTACTCTTCTTGGATACTCAGACGCAGACCTAGCCGGATGCAGAGTTGATAGAAAGAGCATCTCGGGTACCTGTCAACTACTTGGAAGCGGGGAGTGTTTTGGTTTTCAAGGAAGCAAAATACAGTAGCTCTCTCTATAGCAGAAACAGAATATGTCACTCTTGGGAGTTCTTGTTCACAAATTCTGTGGATAAAACAACAGCTAAGAGACTTTGGAATTGAAGATTCCTGCACAGAAATCAAGTGTGACAATACCAGCGTAATCAATCTCACTAAAAATCCAATTCTTCATTCAAGAGCAAAACATATATAGATTCGACATCACTTCATTAGAGATCATGTTCAAAATGGAGAAATTTCAATTCAGTTTGTTGACTCAAAGAACCAACTGGCGGATATTTTTACAAAGCCTTTAGAGAAAAATCAATTTGAAGCTATTCGTTCCAGACTCAAAATCTTAAAGTCTGAGGAAATTCAGACTCAGGATTGAAAGTCTAAAGATACCCAGTCTCAGACGATCAAGTTTTTCTTTCGTAAGTTATTTTATTTTATCTCTCGTATCTCATCTTAAAAAGGTACGATCATCAACCGTGTTTGATTACTGCTATCTTTAATTGACGTGATTATTGCAACATTTCCTTTTCGAAAAAGGAGTTATTTTTGAAATGACAATTATCTAATTTTTCGAAAAGGCAGTTATTTTTTAAAAGGCATATTTTTACTTTCTTTTATGACGTTCCGTATGCCTCTCTTCGACTGTTTTATACACTGTTGTTTCTTCTTCGCTTTACTCTCAAAAACCTTAAGAGAGCACCGATCTGTCTTCTTCTCTTGTTTAATCTTCGAAAAGTTATCATCTTTCTT
The DNA here is from genome assembly GCA_017140325.1 of Eucalyptus leucophloia subsp. euroa. Lineage (NCBI taxonomy): Eukaryota > Viridiplantae > Streptophyta > Magnoliopsida > Myrtales > Myrtaceae > Eucalyptus > Eucalyptus leucophloia. Next base: position 37,150,094 of record CM029472.1, read on the forward strand.
GGGAAATTCAAGCTTGGAATCTTTCAAAGACTATGAAAGATGTCGTTTCAAAGGAATTCTTCAAGGATCGCAAACAGGGGACCACAGCAAATGTGTGAGGGGCCTATGCATTTTGATCTCACCGAGGAAGAAGAGTCTCCTATTCAGCAGCAAAGCCCACAATATTCTCAGCAGCATCCATCTTCTCCATCTAGACAACAGGAAGCTGCTCGACAAGAAGAGGAAGAAATAATCGAAGATGCATAACCTGTAAGAGTTTCTAAGCCCTCTTTTATCTACAAGATTTATCGTGCTTTGAAAAGAGGTGGAACTCCTTTGAACTACATTGACGAATTTCTAAAAGACAAAGGGTACAAAACTGAAACCTTCTTTTTATGCACATTGGAACGGTTAGGAATTGCCCCTGCTGGATCGGCAGAAGAAGCAATGGCAAATATTCCAATCGATCCTCGTGTTGGAGGGCTGAATCAGATAGATGGGAATGATGATGACAAGTTGTACAGTCAGTTTCAATCAAGAATGGGTGTTGCGGCAAAAATTCGGGGAAAAATGACAGACTTATTTCGATTGGAGGAACAAAAGCATCTATACTCTAAGTTGTTGAAGCGTGGGGTGATAAATCCTAGAAGTGTAGATTTTGATTTCCTTGATGCTGTGAATATTAATTTGAGGGAAAAATTCAGTCTTCTTCAACTTGAACAATTCTGTTCTGACTCTACAGAAGCCTATGCTGAACTCACTGCTTATTTCTATTTGAATCTTAGTTTCTTGGATGCGAATAGATTCTCTTTTAGTGTCCGAGATCAGGACTATGTGGTGGACATAAATATGTTGGCTGATGTGATTGGGGTTGAAAGAGGGAGATATCAACCTATCAGTGTCTCTATTACTCGTGCTACTTTGGAACTTGTTAAGGATAGAAAGACAAAGGAAAAGATTTCCTACTTGAGGATGAGTGCATCTAACATTCTGCTTCGCAAGATTGTTATTAATTGCCTCAGACCAAAATCTACTTCAAAGACTGATGTTTCAAACTCAGAGGCAAAGCTGATGTATGCCATCAATGCTGGGAAAAATTTTTCTCTTCCTCACACTATTATGTTCCACATGTATAGAGCAGTGGTGAAGGATAAATGTCAACTTCCTTATCCAGGTCTTGTGACAAAGTTATTCAGACATTTGAATGTTCAGCCTCCACGAATTCTCTGTGTTCGATCTTGTGATCAAATGGTGGTGGGACTGAAAATGGTCTCCAAAATGCGTCTGAAGGAACTCAACAAGGCGTTGGAGAAATTCAAGGAGAAAACCCCTGTCAAAACTCATCAAATTTCTTCGGTAGCAAAAAGAAAAGGGAAGGAGCCCATGGTTGCTCCATCCAAGAAAAGATGAGCTCTCATCGTTGAAGATGAAGATGATGAGGAAGACATCACCATTTCTGCTATGGCAATAAAGAACTTGAGCCGTTCTGTTCCAAAATCAAAGGAACGACAATAGAAAGACTCAGAACAAAGGACTAGAGAAAGAAAAGATTTGGAAGCAGAAGAGAAAGAAGTAGAGGAGAAAGAAACAGAGGAGAGAGAAGCTGAAGAAAGAGATGCAGAGGAGGAAAGATTTGAAGAAGAAGAAGAAGAGGAAAGAGGAAATCAAGAAGAAGGAGAGCATGAGGAATTCTCTTCTCCACCTGAAGGCATGGAAACAGGGGGAGACCATAAGAAAAGAGGAATGTCCTCATATCCTGCTACCAATGAAGGAGTCAGTCACTCTCCAGCAGATCCAGAGGACATCTATGCCTCTCAATTTCCTGAGGATGGACATAATGTTTCATCGCCCAATCTGCGTGACTATATTGATTTGCCACCGTCTGCCTTTACTCCATCTGATCGTGCAGAAGCCAGTACTCAGACTAATAACTCAACAGACTTTCGCAGAATTTTTTATGTTCTCTTGGAAATGCGGGGTCAGATATATGCTCTGGGATGCGAAGTTCAGAATTTGCAGAATGCAGGTCAAGCTTCTTCAGTTTCTTTGAATGATAAGATCCAAGCCCTTTCTCTTCAGATTCAAGCAAATGCTAAGGGTGAAGAGGTGGCTCAATGGAAGGAAGAGTTGAAAAAGCTGGAAGGCATTGTCCAGTCAATGGGAGATTTTCAGCTTGTTCGTGTTCCCAAGTATTCCTGAATCCATTCTCTTTACATCTCAACCTTTTCTATGCTGACAAAAAGGGAGAGAGATGCAAGATTTGAAACTTTGAACTTGAACTTTTGATATCTGGATGTGGACTGAATTTGGGATTTGGGTTTGACTACTTATATTAAGTACTAGGGGTGTGCAAAATACCCAGAAACCGCCCGAACCACCCGGAACCAGACCGAAACTGCCCGGAACCGGCGGTTCTTGAGGGAACCGGTCCGGTTCCCAGTTCCATTTTTTGGGAACCGGTGGGAACCGGTCCGGTTCCCGGTTCCATGGGCGGATCCGCCCACCCAGACCAGACTGGTTCCTTTTACTAAAACTAAATACAAAGCAATTGTTTTGTGGCAATTGCTTCTACTGCAGGATGAATACAAAGCTGAATATTGGGGAATTCTTATGTTTTTTGGTTGTTTAGTTTATTTATTAATATAATGAAGGTGACGTATTTAATAAAGTCTTGTTTAGTTGCACTTCCTCCTGTGTTTAGATGGTACCTCATTTCACCTCCTTTGATTTGTCTGTGCGACTTGTGATATTTGGCCGAACCTGATGAGGGATATGTCTAGTTCATAGCATTAAGAGAGACCCATTTTTCCCGAACACTTACTACTCTCTCCGCCTTTATATCAACTTACGTACATCCATTCCTTCATTGATTGCATTTATAGTTGCAACAAATGAATCTTTGTTCCACGTACTTAAATTTGGTTTTTCTTTCTTTGGTTTACTTTGATGTCACGTAGTCATTCCATATTGAAAATCAAAATTGTTTTGCGTCAAGATCGGTTCCATGGATCCACCCAGGAACTGGACCGGACTGGCAGTCCTTAGCGGGCGATTCCAATTTTTCGGAACCGGTCCTTAGTGGGCGGTTCCCGGTTCTAGGTCAGGAACTGCCCACCCGAACCATGCACATCCCTATTAAGTACTATTGATATCTTATGAATGGCTTTAGTCACATGAAAGACTAACCTATTTTCTGTGGTTGCAGATTCTAGTGTCATCATTAAGCCATTTATCTTTATGAGATATCCATATTTGCTTGAGTAATGCTTTGCAGGTCAAAGTTATCCAAATCTGCAGGAAAGTTTTGTCACCATCAAAAATGGGGAGATTGTTAGAGAAATCTTCCTGGAGTATTTTGAAGCTGACAAAATGTTTCTATCAATCTAGTCTGAAGAATTGCAGACTTTACTATTTAAAGTCTGAAGACCTCCAGACTGTCAGACTCAAGACTCAAAGTCTATTCTCATTGACAGTTTCTAATCAGTCGAAGAAGGGCTATCAAGAACTGGGTGTTTCATTAAGGATTTGACCTTATTGACTAGAGAAGATCTCTTGGCTGGATATATCATAATTGATTCCTTTATTCGAATCAAGATTGATTAAGGATTCCATGATTGGTGAAGTATACTTGGAAGGTTCTACTTATAGAAACCGAGATCCTGATTATATGGGCAAGCAGGATTGATGGGCTATCGACATGTTCCTTTAATAGCTCGAATGATCTTCCTAATTGATTCCGTCCAACAGGTAGATTGGAGGAATTCCTTTGGTAAGTGCCAACGGATATGATGGCATAAAGGAGTATATAAGGAAGACGTTCCAGTTTTTCGAGTGTGTGCACAATAGAAGAATTCCAAAGTCTGAAGCTCTTTGTTCTTAGTCAATTCATTTGTTGAGCGAAATCTTGTACGCAAAAGAGAGTCTATATTCTGAGAAACCTTGACGAAGTGTGATAGAGTATCTACACTATGGAATCAAGGGAGAAATTTGATGTAACAACTCTTTTGTTCATAGTGAAATCCAGTTAGTGGGCTGTCAGTGTGGAAGAGTGGACGTAGGCTTGAAATAAGCCGAACCACTATAATCTCTTTGTTCATTTTCTCTTCCTTACTCTTTTTACTTTGATCATAATTTACTTTTGCTAACAATAGGCGAACTTCCTTTCTATTGTCTATTTTGCATTGCTCACTTATCACGAGAAATTATTATACACCTATTCACCCCCCCTCTAGGTGCTTATACTAGCTATCTCAATTTCAACTCTTGCATGTGTGTCTTACATGTGTGATTGGTTGGTGGTAGATCTCGGATGTTTAGGGTAGGCAAAACCGAAGCTAGAGTGTGATTTGTTCTTGAAAAAGCTTGCTGATTTCGTGTAAACCGCCTGACTCAGAAACTTGTGGAGGCTTGCATGCATGTTTAGAGTTGGATTTTGACTTTGACTCCTTCACGAAAGTTTTAGACAACATCTCAAAGTATAACATACTAGAATTTGAGACAAAAAGGCCAATATTTAAGGGGTGAAACCCATCCTCTACGAAAAGGCTAGATCTGGAACGGTTTCGTCGACCTCTTGATGGTTTTGTGTGCTGCATGTTACTTTTTATCAAGAATCTCCCTTCAACTTCTTCATAAAACTTGTAGAGAACATCCTAAATACTAACATACTCAAATTTGAGGTAAAATGAGCAAGTGTAGCCTAGTGAATCGACTTCTCTTGAAGACGGTAAATCTAGAAATACGGTACTGGACACCCGAGAATTCTTAGACCCATATGGTGACTATTCTTTGAAAATATTACCTAGATCCCTTAATGAAAGTTTTAGGGGACCTCTTGAGACAAAATATATCAAAATTTCAGAGGAAACGAAGAAGGATAAGTGGGTGAAAACTCGATATTTCTGAGATCGCTATACTGGACGTTTCGGTGCTAGAATCAGGAGCTTCAGACGTCGGTAGAAAATTATATAAAACGAATCTGGCCTAGATGACTGCATGAAAAATCTACTTTAGGGTCTTAACTACAACCTGGTAAAATTTCATAATTTTCGGAGGTCATTCGGGTATTTTAATAGAATTATTTCAAAAGCTGCGCAATCTGATTTTATCCGAAATTACATGCTGTAATTGTGTGAATTATGTTTTCTCGTGTGAAACTCGTTTGGGCATGTATTCTTCATGAAATTGTTATCTTATTGTCTTGTCTATCACATTTCCTGATTTTATGATTTTTGAGAATAATATGGATATTTAATTTAAACGTTTTCTAAAATGGTACAAGCTGGAATTTAGTAAACTTCAAAAAGGCATGATAAATGGACTATTCTAAATTGTATGGACTCCATGTATTGCATTGTTATGAATGATTGTGTCTTGCTGCATGTATGAATCAAAGGATGAAAATGATCTTGATTTCCATCACATCACATGCCATGTTAAAATTGAACTATAATTGAAGATGTGAATTGAGATAAGTGAGAAGGCCGTCGGAGGTGTGAGCCGATAATGCCCCGGGAGTGTCGGGATGCTTGGCTAGAAGGGTACGGCTGGTTGCCTGGTGGCCTGGAATGGCCGGATGCTGGAGGGTCCTCGGGAGTTTTGAGATGCCCGGAGTGTGGGGAGCCAGAAGCTCGGCAAGTATTGAGCCGAGGGATGCCCCGTGATGGCAGTTGGGGTACGAGATGCCTGGCAAGTATTGTGTCGGATACCCTGCAGGTATTGTGCCGGATGGTTCTCACGATGCCAGGTGGGGTGCGAGTGATAAATGTGGGATGCAAATATTGGTTCTGGGAAAGAGAAATGTGATGGCCCGTTCATGAAGAGTAGGAGCTGCAACTTTTTGGGATGATAGCCGACACTAGTTGATGGGGGATTGTGCTTGATAGACATAGGGGGGTCGAGTGTCTCTTTTTGAGGTTATGGCCGAGTGTAGGGAAAAGTCTTGGCCTTTCTTTTGTTGTATCGACCTGAGAAAATCCACCATGTAAATATGTAAATAAAAGTGTCGTGGCCTTATCTTTTCATACGGTGTTAGTGGTGTGCAATTGTATCATGGTTGTTGGAGGGAGAAATGGGTAGAACTTGATTATGCTCCCGCAATTAAGATGCGCTGGGACCATTTAAAAAAAAATGTCTATGAACTACGACGCTTCTACTAAGAGATGTAATTAGTGTCCATTAGGTGTAGCAATAGGTGCCTATGGCGACCTAAGGGGGTTCGGGGTGCCACATCAAGAACCTAAATATCCCGGAAGGCGCAGTAGACTATACATGGATAATGCAAAGCTGGAAGTAATCAATACTGGGAAGAGGTAAAGGCTTTTGGTTCGATGGTTTGCTTTCTTCTGTGAAACGAAAGCCTTACATATAATGTCTACTCTGTTATCCGGTGTTTTAGTTAGTTTACGATATCTAGGTTTTGGTTGCATGCACGGAAAAGAAAACATCCTAGTCCTTACTACATAGCAAAAGTGACCCATTGTAGTTTATAGCTTCGGATTGATTTGTTACTCTTGGCAAATATAGGGAATGGAAGAGGTGGAAGCCCTCTGCTTTGACTTAAAAAATCATCCTCTCCATATATGCACAGAAACCAATTTCAAGAGCATGCCAAACATGAGGTTCTTGAAATTGGATCATGCAAGTATGACTGGAAACTTCGCAAATGTATTCCAAAGTTAATGTGGCTTCATTGGCATGGCTGCCTGAGGGATTTCGAAGCGACAGTATTTAGTTCGACTGAACTGAACTGGTCATTCTCGATCTTTCATGGAGCAAAGTCACTGAAGGCTGGGGAGGTTGGATGATGATTTCTTATTACTGCTCTAATGCATTTATTCTGTTAACTATCTGGCAATTGACCTTATAATGTTTTCTCTTCTGCTTTACAGATTTAAGCAATTGAAAGTCTTAAATCTCACCGGTTGCACTGACTTACTGATAAGTTCTACATTTTCTTGCTTCCCAAATTTGGAGATACTAATTCTAGAGCAATGCTCTCGGTTGGTCCATCTAGATTTGTCAGTTGTGGTCTAAAAAAATTGCTTTGCCTGAATTTGAAGTCTGCACTGAACTCAACATGTTGCCTGACAAACTGGGCGGTTTGGAAGCTTCGAAAAGTCTCCTCATTGATGAGACTTCCATGCAAGAAATTTTTGTGCCTCCAACTGCTTGTTAGTGAGTCTCTTGCCCATTCATGTGAACACCTGACATCACTTAAAATACTCTCGATAGATAATTTTAAGATTACCAAACTTCCCAATGGAGTCAGAGAGCTGTTGAAACTCCGATGCTTGTCATTAAGAGACTGTCGTTAAATATGAGAACTTCCAGAGTCCATTGGCCAATTGGGAAGCTCTTTAGAGGAGCTGGATATTTCAGGAACAGGTGTTTCAAAATTGCCAGGCCTATTTGGAAATCTGCGGAGTTTGAGAGTGTTGAAGATGGGCTGTTGTTTCATAAGAGAATTTAGCATCTACACAGCCTCGAAGAAATACATGCCTCCTCCTGTAGGAGTTTTAAAAGGGGATTTCTAAAGACATTGGGAAGCTGATTCACCTTAGGAATTTCTTCCAAAGTCAGCCTTACTTGCTCACACTCACAAGAATGGTAAAGAGAAAAACTCTAGAGAGAAGATCTAAAATTGTATTTCACTTGTGAGATGGATATAAATGAGGGGGAGGTCCCTATATATAAGTACAAGCTCAAATGTAGTCATAAATCTCTCCTTCATCCCACGGTTGATATCAATCTTCTACCTACATTTCATTTTCAAATTATTTAACAACCTAATAGTTCTAGGAGTTGGTACAAATCATTTGGGATCAACTAAAAATCAATTGAGATGTGGGAGTATTGTCTTGATTCATACACAACCAAATTATCTGAGTTTGGTGACTTGATTATGTTAACAAGCCCTTGTAGTACCTAACTTGAAATTGTATTATCTGAGCGACCATTATTCTTGATTACCATCTATGATCCTAAAGTCATCACTCTACTAAGAGAGCATGCAAATGTTTTTAGAGGGTTTATTGAAAGTCTAATTTAGTCATATTCTATTCTAGGAAAACAATTAACAATCAAGGTATTGAAGGGCGGTGTGATAAGTAAATGCCCAAGTAATTGAAAGTATCTATCTAAGTGCAAAAATGTGAAACCCAATACAAAGTTGGACAAAAAAATATACAATGTCTTGTGAGGGCGGTTTGGTAATTATTCTATTTCCAAAAACAATTTTTGCTTTGAAAAGGGTTTTCTTGATTCTGTTCCCATAAATAATTTCTAAATATTTCAAAACGCTTGATAAACTGTCCAAAATTTTTATTCTCGGAATAGAAATGTATTTGATAAAATCCTTAAAAATTTCTAATACAAACCATTTTCTTTTAATCTTTATATAATTTTATTAAATTTTGCTCTTTTTTTTTTTTTTTCTTTTCTTTTTCCCTTTTCATCTTCTTCTTTTTTTGGTCGCCGGTCATGGTTGGTGACCGGCCAGATGAGGGTTGACCACATCACCGGAGTGTTGCGGGCCCTCAACAACTCGAGCCATGACAAGGCTCGTTAGCCCGAGCCTTGCCCAGCCATTGGCGAGGCTTGGCTCCCCTTGGTTAGGTGAGCTTGGCTCCCCTTGGCTAGGTGAGCTCAACCTCTCTAGATCACCGGGCCATCACGGGGTGTATGGTGATTCTTAACAAATTAAAGCAGATGATAAACACTAAGGATCACATAGCAATGTATAGTGATTTGACTTTATACTCAAGCCTTGGTCTAATCTCCAACAATTAGCTCAACAATAGCTAGAATTCACTAGAAATCGATACTGTAAGTTATAAATAGCAAGTGTTGTTTCTTTCACAGGATGGATTACATTATCGAGACTCAACCACTACACTTGTACTTGTATACTCGACTATTTGCTATTACAAGGCTAAAATTTTATAGAGAGATATCAACAAAGATGATTTCTAGCTTAAAGCACGACTACAACAATTCTCGAGTCCAACATCTTCTAAGCTTCAATGATCCTTCTTTATAGAAGTCTTTAAGCGAATCGTTGGAGACCTTTAAAGAGATCCAGCTAGCCGTCTAAGAGTTATCAAATACTTGTGCCGAAATCAGGATTGCCTATACAATCGTTTCTTTTTCCCTTGACAGTTTTCTAAAATGGAGTTTGTTGCATCACTTTACTAAAGTAGAAATCAATCGGTTGCTTTTTAGATGTCTTTCTCGGTTAACATGATCTCTAGCAAAGTGATGTCTTACCTCAATGTGTTATCGCACATGATGACAATACATTTCTCATCTTTTCCAAAAGTACTGAATTGTTACTTCATCAAAAGAGTTGAGCACAACAGCTTCCAAGGGCAATTCAATGTCAATGATTGAGAGAGTAACTGAATTTTGTTTCTTTAAGAACCAAGAGATCGGCATGCTTCCTAACTATGAACAAGTACCTGATGTACTTTTTCAAACAACTTTACAATTTGCAAAGTCAACATCCGAGTATCCAAGCAACATAAAATTTGTATTTTTGGGACACTGGATCCATAACTTTGAGTAGATACAATGTATTGAATAATTCATTTACAGCTAATAGATGTGATTCTTTTGCATCTGATTGAAATCGAGCACATAAACACATACTAAATAAAATATCAAGTCTAGATGTTGTTATATATAAAAGTGAACCTATCATACACCTATATAGCTTAGGGTCGATAGACTTACCTTTCTCGTCATATTCAAGTTGATAGAGCAAGACATTGATGTCTCTATTTTCTTGCATCATTTCAAACCAAATTTCTTTACTATTTCTCTTGCATACTTCTCTTGATGTATGATGGTGCCTTCAAGACATTGCTTGATTTGGAGTCCGAGAAAGAAATTTAGTTTACCAATCAGGCTCATCTCGAATTCACTCTTCATCATTTTTGCAAAATCTATACACAACACGTCATTAGTAGCTCCAACGATTATATCATCAAAGTATATTTGAATGATAAGCAAATCTTTACCTTTTCTCTTGATAAAGCGTGGTGTCTACCTTATCTTTTTTGAATTCATGATCTGTCAAGAAATTACTTAATCTTTCATACTAGGCTCTCGGTACTTGCTTTAGTCCATAGAGTGCCTTCTCAAGTTGATAAACATCACCAAGTCTTTCCGTTTCTTCAAAACCTAGCGGTTGCTCAACGTACACCATTTTTTTTATATAACCATTCAAAAAAACACTTTTAATATCAATTTGATATAATATGAAATCATGAAAGTAACCATAAGCTAATAATAAATGTATAGCTTCTAGCCTAACAACAAGGACATAAGTTTCATCAAAATCAATACCTTCCTCCTGTAGGTATGTTTTGGCAACTAGTCTTGTTTTGTTACGTACAACATTACTTGCTCCATCAACTTTGTTCATGAATACCCATTTGGTTCCTATTACAGTCGGATCTTTGGGTCTAGCAAGTACTTCCCAAACATTGTTGACTTTTTGTATTGATGTAATTCTTCTTGCATAACTTCAATCCAGCTTTCATTTTTTAGAACATCTTTGACTTTCTTACGTTCAACCTGTGATATAAAAGCTAAGTAGTTGATGATACCTTAGAGAGATGATCTTATTTTGATTCCTTCATCTACTTTTCCTATTATTTGTTCCTTAAGGTGTTCAGTCTTGAATCTCCAATCTCTAGAGGATTGACTTTGATTTGAAAGATCAGCTGGGGGTTGTGATTGCTGCTGTTTATGAGCAACTGGTGCAGATATATGTATGACGTCTTCACAATCATCAATTTGTACTCCCTTTTGATCATCCATGAAATTCACATTTATGGATTCTTCCACTACCTTTGAATCTTTGTTAATAGGCTTGCCTTGTAGTAGAGTAACCAAGAAAGATGTCTTCAGTCTCGTGCATCAAACTTCTCGATGTTGTCATTTATGAAGTTGTCATTTATATTCTTTAAAATGAAACATTTGCATTCGAATACATGGAAGTATTGCAGAGTAGGTTTTCTCCCTTTATATATTTCATATGGAGCCTTTTTTTTTATCATAGATCTCAATAATACTCTACTGAGAGTGCAGCATGTGGTGGCTATAGCTTTAGCCCAAAAATAAGTAGATACATTACTTGCGATAAATATTATCCTTGCCATTTCTTGCGGTGATCGATTTCTTCTTTCAGCTACTTCATTCTATTAAGGAGTGTAAGCAATGGAAAAATTGTGTTCCACTCCATTTTCGTCACAATATTCAGGGGAGAAGTACACTAATAGTGCCATAACTTGTGTATGGTGCTCACTTTGGTACTAAAAGTTTCCGTCGGATTACTTAAGTGCCAAAAAGTTTGAAAAACGCTCACTTTGGTGCCAACTCCGATCTGGTTGGCCAAAATCCGACGTGGCACTTTCTTATTAATTTTTTAAGCTAATGTGGCTCGCTGGAGAGTATCGTCAGCATTTAAACAACAAAATGACGCCGTTTTGTGTCTTTCTCCCAAACTCAAAACCCTAGATCCTCAAATTGAGAGAGAGAAAGCGTCGTCTTCTTCCCCAAAGAACGGCACTAGCAACACTCGCAACACACCAGCACAACACTAGTAGTTTTCCAGAGAAGAAACCACACACTCGCCTCCGCCCTCCCCCAGTAGTTTTTTCCCATTTTCAATCACCTTGTCGACCTTTCAAATCCCCGAATCTTAGCCCCACCACCGCCTTTTCCCAAGGAATATCGCCAAGTGTTGAGGAAGCATGAGCTCGAAGAATCTCCAGAAGCATGAGTGATTGAGCCAATGGTAGCCGTGAAGATCTGGAACACCATGGAGGTTGTTGACGAAGCCAACTACGACGATGGCGGCGGCTGTGGCCCCCCATCCCCTCCTCCACCCTCACCGTCGACACCTCCCCCTCCCTTGGGATTTTCTGTTCATTTTTTTTTTCTTTTGTTTTGCTGTGGCAAGCAACTATGATGGAGGTTGAGGGACGGCAGCCGAGCGACAGTGGCCGAGGGACGGCGGCCAAGCGATGGTGGCCGAGCAACGGCGGACAAAAAAACCCTAATTTTAATCCCCAAATTAAAAAAAAATCCCCAAATGAGTTGTGTGGCATCGTTTTTGTGAGGCCATCCACGTAGGACGGCAAAACAACGTTGCTTTCTTAAGGAAGACAGAAAACGACGTTGTTTAAAAGGCTTCTTGATTTTTTCTTTAAAATATAAAAGCCACGTAATCATTTTGGTCGGAATCCATTGCCGGTGGCACCAAAATGATTGTTTTTCCTCTGATTTAGCACTTAAATGATCCGACAAAAACTTTTGATACCAAAGTGAGCGCTGTACACAAGTTATGGCACTGATAGTGTACTTCTCCCCAATATTCAGCAAAGTTTTGATTGTCAAATTCTCCTCCATGGTCAATTCTGATAATGGTGATGTTGTATCCCTTCTCATTTTGAACTTGTCGAGCAAATTTCTCAAAAGAATGAAATGCCTCATTTTTATGTGATAAGAACATTACCCAAATGAAAACACTCGGACCTTCGGAGTGCCAAAAGTTGGCACAAATGGCTACTTAAGTGTCAAAAGTTACGAAAGTGATATTTAAGTGCCAAAATCGGAGCAAAATAGATCACTTAAGTGCCACCGACGAGAAAATTCGGCCGAAACGCTGACGTGGCAATTTTCCAGTGAGCTACATGCAAAATGTCGTTTTGCATGCTAATATGGCTAAACAGTGTCAACATGACGTCGTTTTTGTGTGTGGTTTGCTAAGTCAGCCTGCCGACAAGCCACGTAAGTGAAAAAATTAATAAAAAAATGCCACGTAAGATTTTCGGCGAGGTTCGCTAGATGTGGCACTCAAGTGTCTCATTTTTCATAAAAAGTGGCACTTTCGTAAGTTTTGGCACTTAAGTGTCCCTTCGTGTCAACTTTTGGCACTTGAAGAGTTCTTTTGCCCCTAAATGAATCTTTAGTAGTTATATATAATGACCAAATGGTATTTTCTTCCTCCTAGACCTATTGTTCATGTTGGTCCAAATAAGTCCATATGCAGTAACTACGAAGATCTGTTGGTAGCAATACTTTTAATAGATTTGAAAGAGCTTCACACATATTTTCTCAATGTGCATGCATTGCATGTGTCACACTTGCTATAATTGATTTTTGGCAAACCACAAACAATACCTTTTGGAAGATATCTTTTGAATCTACTTTGCAATAATGTGATATAATTTCTTGTGCCATATATCATGTTCTTCCTTTATAGACATTAAACAGTATAATTCCTCAAAATTTATGTCAAGTACATAGATGTTGTCATACCTATTTCCAGTGAATGTTTGTGATATGTCCTTGCTAGTGCCTATACACTTACCTTTCTCAAGTTTTATTTTGTAACTTTTGTCACAAAGTTGACTTATACTAAGAAGATTGTGCTTTAGACCTTGCACGAGTGGAACATCTTCAATAACTAGGTTTCCCAACCTTATGTTTCCTTTCTCGATGACTCTTCCTTTATCCTTTCCTCCAAATGTAACTGTACCTCCATCTACAATTATAAGGGGTATGAACTTCTTGTTGTCTCCAGTTATGTGTCTGCAGCACCCGCTATCCAAATACCACTTGTTTTCTTCAAGATAACCTGAAATCAAAGTAAATCAATTTTTTTTTTTTGGTACCCATATAAACTTGGGTTCTTTATGGTTAGATTTTGATTTAGGATCGAGGGACCAGCCAGTTTTCTTGAACTTCTTTTGCTATTTTGGACAGTCCATTTTGAAATGGCCGTATCCTTCACAAATTGAGCATTCGAGAAACTTCTCGCCAATAACTTCGGTAAAATGTTTAACAAAATAAGTTTTGTAAAAATGTGCAAGAGGTTTGTGCTTCAATCTGTCTTTCATTTTAGGAAAATGATTTGTCTCGTCTTCATTTGCTACACATCCAAGACCACTCTTGTTGTAGTGTTGTAGTGAGGAATTTGGATAAAGAGAATGTACCGTAAAGTTTTTTAACCAAAAGAAAATTTGGTGGTAATTTTTCAAATTTCATTCTTAACATGCTCATTCTCAACCTGCAGGAGCTTTAATTGATTTATTTGAGGATCAAGCTCTTTCTTCAGATTGTCAATGAGAGTTTTATTGATGAGGTTTTCAATGGTAAGATCATGAACCTCATTTTTTAGAGCAGAAATTCATTTTGAAGCTTTTTGGTGTTCTTCAAATATTTCTTTTAAAAAACCTCAATTCATCATAAGAGAGTTCAGAATCATTTATATCATATTCTTCTAGTTCAGAGTTAGCCATGAGACAAAGATTTGCTTCTTCTTCATCACTTGTTTCATATTCAGTGTCGCTCCATATTTTAGCTTTCAGCACCTTGTTCTTTTTCTCAAATTTCCCTTTCTTCTTCTTAATGGATGGACATTCTAATTTTATGTGTCCAAACTTCCTGCATTCATAGCACACGATGTCCTTACCTTTGGATTCTTCCTTGTTCTTGTAAGGTTTATTCTTGTCAACGTGCTTAGATAATCTTTTTCCTTTGTAGTTTCCTCTCCTCATGAAGCTTTTGAACTTCTTTGTTGGCAATGCCATGTCTTCATCACGTTTTTCATCATCAGAGGACATTTCTCTACTTGTATCATCATGGTTAGTTTTAAATGCAATGACTTTCTTATCTTTAGAGTTACTTTCTTCATTTTAAAGCTCAACTTCATAGGACATGAATGTTCCTGTAAATCCATCCATGGTGATTGGTTGATCCTCATGGTTTCCTATAATGAGGTCTTGACAGTACTTCATTCCATGGGAAGAGCTCACAGCAATTTATTTACTTTCTCAGCATCTATGTAGATTTTTCCTTGAAGAGCAAGTCCATTCGCTATTTCAGTGAATTGTGTGAACATTTGAGTCTGTTTCATCAAACTTCATCTTGAATAGCTCGTAGCTCTTGAGCAAGATGTTCTACTTAGTTTCTTTAACTCTTTTTGTTCATTCAAATGTTAGCACAATGCAATCATAGATTTCCTTTACAGTATCACAAGAAAAGATTCTGTTAAATTCAAAAGGTGGTAATGCACAATACAAGAAGTGTTTTGTTTTAGCATTAAGAGTGGCTCTTTTTTGAGATTCTTCTATAGTGTTGACGGCTATTGCTTCCTGGCCTTCTTGTCAAATAGGAGCTAGTATTTCTGGACCATTTGTAACTACATCCCACATGTCTAGATCTGCGACTTCAATGTAAGATTTCATTTTTTACTTCTAATAGCCATAGTTGCTTCCATGGAAGTATGGCGATTTGTTAGAGCTTGAGTATCAGTAGTAAAGAAGCTGTTAAGGTTAGCCATAATAAGTGATCATTGTACTCGGAAGAAATACACTTCAAATAATGAGCAATAGAGCTTTGATATCAATTGTTGAGGCTAACAATACAACCTAGAGGGGGGTTAAATAAGTTGTTCCAAACTTTGATGATCTTTTGTGGAAATTAACTAATTATTAAATTAAGATTACCTCGATCTAATGTTTAAGCAAATGCTCTCCAACTGTATTCCAATGTATGTAAGTAAATGAATAATAGTGGGATTGAGAGAGTTATAGTGGTTCAGTTGTGTCCTTAAACCTATGTCCACTCTTCAGACTAGTAGCCTCAAAATGGGCTAGATTTTACTAACAATCTGCTTGGAAAGTTATAATCAGCTAGCACTGATCTTTCATGTGATAGATTACACTATCATGTTGCTCTTACACTTGTATATTTAATCCGTAGCACAATTGCTAAATAGCATGACAAACAAAACAGTGAGATAGAGAGCTTTTAACAGAGAACAACAGTATGTAACCTACTTGATCTTTTGTGTGGTGCACTCTCTCTTAGTTCTTCAAAGACTTTTATTTTATGCTCTTCTTCAATCTATTCGTTGAGGTTGGTTTAGAAAGGTAGAAGATTGTTCGAGAGGTTTTCATTGAGTTACTATCTAGGAAGGTACTACCCATACAGCTTCTTTCCTAGAAATTTTTATAGACTAAACAAAAATAGCAACTAATGTTATCTTCTCACTTTAGTCTCTAACTAACTTGTCAAACACTCTAGCTACTTTGCTGCATATTTTATTCCAATTATGCCGTTGTACAAATCTAGATTTTTCAACGGCTCTTTAGCCGACTCAACAAACATCAACTTATATACTTGATTGTTATATCACCAGTAACCTAATTTTTACTACTTCGATATAAACGTCATTAGTACCTGATCTTTTTCGTTGACTAGTGTTGTTTGTAATAATAGAACATTTGCAAATTTCTTTCCAATGGGTCACACCATGGATGTTGCATGGTCATTTGGTCCAAATATCTACAAACAACATAATAAGTAATATACTAAGGATAGTTTGGACACCATCAAAATCACTCAAAGATTTTTTCTCCAATACAATTCTAAATCATTTTCTCAATCTCCTTGCCCTTGTCACCACAAAATTGATGATTCCTTTATGCAATTTCCAATTGTTATCAATAAAATGTATAAGGAGACATAAATAGTTCAAGTTTTGAATAGAACTCCATGTAACAATCATGAGGGCAACCCTAAACTTGATCTTGCAAAAAGTAAATCTTCAAACTTGTTTTTTTTTCCTCTAGTCACTATAGATCATGGAATTGTGATTGTAGAAATGTTGCAACTGATTAATAAAATCATGGAATCCAACAGCTCAACCATCAAAAAAAGTTATTCATCTATTATGATTATCCGAACAAGCATTTGCCTATAGTGATCTTGATCAAATTTCCATGTCAATAAGATATTAGAACTACCAGTACTAGTATTGCCCCATTGTCATTTAAATCACATTTACTTTGCATGTGGCAAACAAATTTTAGTTCTTTTCTATATTGCAAGGATGCTTGTTACACTTTTTTAAGTATTTCAACAAAGTAGAAGTACCATTATCAACATAGCACATGTACTTGACCCCACAATAAATGCAAAACACCTCAATTTACCCTTTCTCACCTTTTGCTTTACAAAAATGAAGCCAAACTATTGATTTTCATTTATCAAAAGGACAAGTATTAGATACCTTAGTTGTGTTGGACGCCTCTTCAAGGTCTTCTTCACCTTCATATTCTAGTATGTCCATTATTGGATTCATAGCATCATTGGATTTGTCCACTTTCATTAACGTTTAAATGAATCACTTGAATCAAGCAAAATATTGATTGGAGCCATCAAATCGGAACACCCATCAAATTAAGCTTTTCTACAAGCTATGAGATGGATTCCTTATGTAAACTAGGATAGCTCCTAGAAATCCACTAAAACAAGCACAGTTTTACAAGTTTGATGAATTTGTTTGTCCAAGTCTCACAAAAATTTAGTTTCAAATACAATTTTATGAGGAGAAACTAATGCAATCAAAGTGAAAAACGAAAAGGCAAGATAATAGAAAGGAAGTAAATAGGTTTTTTCATGGAAAAAAACAAAATCCCACTCCTAAATTACAATCAAAGGATTCACCAACTGATTTAATTTCGAATTGATGCTGATACAGAGGAAGAATCAAAAGCAGAACAATATAACAATAGACAAAATACAAAGACATTTGAGGCCTTTCCAAGTTTCCATGACTGAAGAGAGGTTTCGAAGGAGAGATGAAGGATACTAACGAAGCAGAACTAGAGCATGAGTGTCGGACAAACACCACACGAACTGCAAGGGACGCCGGATGCGACTCACTGACTCAGGCTGCAAGCAAGAGAGGAAAAGACTGCAAGGCGGGAGAGGCAAGTAGCGTGGATGGGAGGAGACTAGTTACTGGAGAAGGAGAGATTAGGGTCTTCTATTGATTTAGGACATTAGGTCCTTAACGCTTAAGTCATGTGCTATTCTTTAAGAAATTAAAAAAAAAATCATATATATATAATTGGTCCGTTGTGGTTCCTATCCTGGAATCGGGAACTAAACCAACGCCTTTAGAATCGCCCAAAATCAGCCAGCACAATCTAGTCTAATCTAGGCAATTCCCGATTTGGACGATCCTCTATTCTCACTCCTCCTTCACCATAAAATGCCAAGATCTGTGATTGGTTCTGGCATTTTCATCTAAAAGGGGATGATAAAACCGAGTTGAGTTAAGGTTCGATCTCGTGTCTTCGCCTCTCTCATCTTCTCCATTACTCAATTATGGATTTCTCTGGTCCGCTAAGCTTTAACTGTAACAGGTTTTTTTAGCTAATCACAGCCTGTATTACTTATCCACTATGCTCGTTCTCCTCGGTACATCGTCTTACGGACTGGCCCCATTTAGCCTTAATTTCAGTAACTTGGCTTGATTTAGAGGAAGGTGACACAAGACTTGAGGCATGTGTCTCTATAGAAGACCCGTTAGGAGATATTGAATCGAAACTTTGCGCAACTACACCCAAAGATTAGAGAATGGCGGCGCCAACGATCGCACAAAAGATCCAGGATGAAGATGAAAATTTTAACACGCAGAGAAGTAACATAGGACCACGTGCGCTTTGGGAACAAACGCTTAAAAAGACCCAAAGCCAAAATGGGACTAAGCTTGCAAATCGTGGACATAAACAGAAATAGGGCGGGGAAAAAAACAGTAGATAAAGATAGCCATGGAGAACAATTAGTCGACCTCCTCAATCTTAGGACCAGCTCCGCTTCCACCACAAGCAGGACCATCCAGCAGCAGGACCATCATCGTCCATTCCTGCACCCATGTCAGCACCAGCACCTTGGTACATCTTGGTGGTGATGGGGTTGCAGATGCTCTCCAACTCCTTCTGGTTGCCGTCCAACCATTGGATGGCCTGCTCAGTGGCATCGTCAATCTTCTTATCAGCAGGCAGAAGCTTGGCGCCGATCTTTTCGTCCTTAATGGTGTTCCTCATGTTGTAGGCGTAATTCTCCAAGGTGTTCTTAGCCTCAACCTTCTTCTTGTGCTCGTCGTCCTCGGACTTGTACTTCTCTGCCTCTTGAACCATCTTCTCGATCTCCTCCTTGGATAGCCTTCCCTTGTCATTGGTAATGGTGATCTTGTTCTTTTGACCAGTGGTCTTGTCCTCAGCAGACACGTTCAAGATACCATTGGCGTCAACGTCAAAGCACACAGTAATTTGAGGGACGCCCCTAGGAGCCGGGGAAATGCCTGAGAGCTCAAATTTACCCAACAAGTTGTTCTCACTGGTCCTCGTTCTCTCACCTTCATAGACCTGGATGAGCACACCGGGCTGGTTGTCTGAGTAGGTAGAGAAAACTTGCTCCTTCTTCACGGGGATGGTGGTGTTCCTTGGGATCAACACAGTCATGACACCACCGGCAGTGTCCAGACCAAGGGAGAGTGGGGGGACATCCAACAGCAAGAGATCCTGTACTTTCTCATTTCCCTCACCACTTAAGATGGCAGCTTGAACAGCAGCACCGTAGGCAACGCCCTCATCTGGGTTAATGCTCTTGCAAAGTTCCTTGCCATTGAAGAAATCCTGTAGAAGCTGCTGAACCTTAGGTATCCTAGTTGAACCTCCAACAAGGACAACATCATGGACAGTACTCCTATTTATCTTGGCATCCCTCAAACACTTCTCAACCAGCTCCATACACTTCCTAGAAAGGTCCATGTTGAGCTCCTCAAATCTGGCACGGGTGATGGTTGAGTAGAAATCAACACCCTCATACAAGGAATCAATTTCCATGGTGGTCTGGGCCATGGATGAGAGTTTCCTCTTGGCGCTTACGCAAGATGTCCTCAACCTCCTGAGAGCTCGGGGGTTGCCACTAATGTCCTTCTTGTGCTTCCTCTTGAACTCTTGGACAAAATGGTTGACCATTCTGTTGTCAAAGTCCTCTCTGATAATGCTAGTATGAACACCTAGAGAGGGTGAATAGGTGTTAAAGAAGTTTTTGCAAGACTTAACAACTTAATTTAACTTTTATGAAAACAATAGACTAAAGATGTAAAAGACTGTAAAAGTTATATAAAACTGCAAATTAAAGTAAAGAGTTTAGGGAAAGAGAATTGAAATACAAGGTTTATAGTAGTTCGGCTTAGACCAAACATACGTCCACTCTCCTGTACTGATAGTACACAGGCTGGATTCTACTAAGAATTAAAAGAGATTTTACAGTCTCATGTCCTTGATTTCATAGTGTAGAGACTCTACTACACTTCCTCAATGTCTCATAAGTATTTAATCTCTCTTTTGAGTACAACTTAAATTCAGCGAGTGAATCAGCAAAGAACTAGGAGATTCAGACTTTGAAATTTTTCTTTCACGCACACACTCGAATAATTTGAACTTCCTCCTTATATACTCCTCCATGCCATTACAACCGTCAGCACCTTCCAAATGAGTTCTTCCAATCTACGCGTTGGACAAAATCAATTAGGAAGATCTCAAGTTATTTAAGGAATGTGATGATAGCTCACCAATCCTGCTCGCCCCTACAATCAGAATCTAGGTTTCCATAAGTAGAACCTTCCTAGTATACTTCGCTAATCAATAGATCTAATTATTCAAATTGATTTCGATAAGAATAATTAATCATGAGATGCTATCTCCAACCGTGAGATCTTCTTCAACCGTACGAACCAAATATTTAAAGATATACTTGCATCTGGATAAGTCTTCTTCATCGAATAAATCTTTTCTTCGTCAGTCTGTAAACTATCAGTGAGGGTAGACTTTAAATCTTGAGTCTGGAGGTCTTCAGACTTTGACGATAGAGTCTACAAGTCTTCAGACTAGACTGATGGAAACGTTTTGTCAACTTCAAAATAAATAAGGAAGTTTTCTCCAACAATCTCCCCCTTTTTGATGGCGATAAAACCTTCTCGTAGATTTGGACACTTTGACCTGCAAAACAACACTTAAGCAAACCAAGATTTCTGATAAAAGATAAGTAGAGATTAGGATAATGATAGTAGCGATTCTGCAACCACAAAAAACGTGTTAATCTTGTAAAAGCAACTATCTTTACCATAATCAATAACATAGCTTAAGTTACTTTCAAGCATCATCAATCCAAACCAGTCCACGCCACAACTAAACAAAAGATAAGTCCAAAAATCCAAAAACAAAGTCAAATCTGTGTCAACTTCTCCCCCTTTTTTTGTCAACAGCAAAAAGTGGAGAACAAATAAAAGAGTTGGTAGAAAATATGGTCAGAATTATGGCTATTTTGGAAGGCGAACAAGCTCAAACTCTCCCATAGAATTCATTGTCTTCTCAAGCCTTACAAAAATGTGCTTCAATAACTGAAAATCTTCACCCTGCACAGATGACTGTACTTGATTCTTCAGGGCGTTTAACTGATCGTACAAAGACACTGAAGTGGCCATGAAAGCATTCTTAAGATCATGCATCTCATACCCCATAGCATATTGCTGCTTCCTTACATCCAATAAAATCTCTAGTAGTCTCGAAAAGTCTACTGTAGGTTCTGTTGCAACACTAGGACCAGCCGAGTCGATTCTAGGGATTTTGAGAATGGATGGAACTTCAGTGGATTGTCCACCATGACTATGAGTGGAAGCTTCTGAATAATTAGAGGCATACACATGCTCTAGAGCTGTTGCAAAACAACTTAAATCGCTAGTAAAGATAGGTGAAGAAATACCTTTCGATCTAACAACTCCCCCAGTTTGGTTGCCTTCAGGTGGAGTAGGTAAGATTTCTTCTTGATCAACTTCTGCTTCAGAGTGATGCGCATCAACAGTTCCAGTTCCTGCCATCTCATAATTACTGGATAGGGAAACAGCCAAAGTTGGCTAAAAAAAGTCTTCTTGACCCTGATCTTTTTCTCTTTCCTGTCCTCTTTCTTCTCTTCTTTCTACTTCTTCTTCATCTCCTCTTCTTTCCTCTTCTCTTCTTTCTTCCTCTGTTATCCTATGTTCTTCATCTTCCCTCTCTGTCTCTTCTCTCTCTGTTTCTCTTTCTTCTAGCTCTTCTTGAGTCTCTTGAAAGCTAACAAAACTCTTTAAATTTCTTAAGGCTAAAAGAGTCATTTCATCCTCATCATCTTCATCTTGCAAGATGAGAATTCTTTCTTCGTTATTGGAGCAGCCATGGGCTCCTTGCTTTTCCTCCTCGCTGCAGCAAAGTCTTGTTTTGCTTTGATGGGAGACTTCTCATTCGTACGCTCCAACAACTTATTCATCTCTTTTAAACACATTTTTGTGACCATTTTAAAACCAATCACCATTGGAGAGATGGTTCTCAAACATAATGGTGCACAAATGTGAATTTTAAAATGTCTAAAGAGGCGCGTGATAAGAGCAGAATAACAAAGTTGTCATTTATTCTTCACCACTGTTCGGTACATATGAAACAAGATGGTGTGAGGTAGAGAGAATTTAAATCTAGCATTGATGGTATACATCAATTTCACTTCAGATCGAGAGACATCAATCTTGGATGTCGACTTGGGATGAATGCAATTAATTACAATCTTGTGCAACAAGATATTAGAGGCATTCATCCTAGAGTAGGAAATTTTTCCTTCAACATCTCGGTCTTTAACCAAAACCAATGTAGCATGTGCAACTGACACACTAATTGGTTGGAAACTCGCTCTTTCCACTCCAATTATGTCAGCCAACGTGTTCGTATTCACCAAGAACTCTTTATCTCTTACTATGAAAGAAAAGCTATTTGCATCTATGAAAGATAAGTTCGAATAAAAGTAAGCTATGAGTTCAGGATAAGCAACAGTGGATT
Source organism: Eucalyptus leucophloia subsp. euroa (assembly GCA_017140325.1). NCBI lineage: Eukaryota > Viridiplantae > Streptophyta > Magnoliopsida > Myrtales > Myrtaceae > Eucalyptus > Eucalyptus leucophloia. The sequence continues at coordinate 37,172,812 of CM029472.1, forward strand.
CAAAACAAAAACACTCCAATTGCAGCAGAGCAAGCTTCTCTCATAGATTGACTTTTACTAAATCATGGAAATCAAAATCAACACTCTTAGGGTTCATTACCCCTCTCTTCATCAAATTCAAGTAAACCCTCTCGTGGTTTTTCGATCTGAAAAGACTTGAACCGTCACCAACAAAGTTCGCAGCCACTCCTGTTCTAGGCTGAAAATGGGTAAACATCCGTTCATCATCATCCAGTCCTTGTGGTTGATTTGCAGTGCCATAGAATGGGTCACTCAAGAAATTTGCGAAACTCCTTTCGGTTGTCCCTCTCTCTAAAACTCCTAACCTTTCCAACTTCCACAAGAACAAGGTTTCATTTTTGTATCCTCCATCTCTTAAAAATTCATCGATCAAAACATCGGTGTTCCTCCTTTTTTCAAATTAGAGTAAAGTTTAAAAGCAACCTTGGGAGTTTGTGTTCTTACAGGTTCAGCCTCTTCTATAACTTCTTCATTTGGTTGAGTCGGTGGAGAAAACTGACGTTGCTGAGAAGGTTGTTACTGACTCGGACACAGTGGTGGAGAAGAATCTTCTTCCTCGGCCAAGTCGAAATTTGTAGGACCTTTAGGCATATGTCGTGGTCCTCTGCTTGCAGTCCTTGAAGACTTTCTTGAAGACATTGTCGCTTCAAGGGAGAAATTCACTAACTTGCTCGAAAAATGTAAAAACTTTTGGATAAAACGAGAGTGAAAGTGAAAGCAAGTGGGAATTTCGTATTCTAGGGTTTCAGTGTAAAAACAAAGAAGATGAATCTCGGTAGTATATAAAGCGAGTGAAGCGTGGTTAACGAAACGACATAAAAGGAAAAACAAAAATACATTTTCGAAAAAAAATAACTTCCTTTTTGAAAATAACTATCTTTTCAAAATTGATAACTACCTTTTTGAAAAAGAAAAACTTGGAAAGATAATTTGAATCAATTAGCAATTAATAAGTAATCGTACCTTTTTAAAATACTGGAATAGAAATAACTTACAGTTGTAACTTTTAGTCTTCTGAGTCTAAACACCTTCAGACTTTACTTATAAATCTGAGCTGCTTCAGATTTTAATAGATAATAAATGTAATGTTCGATCACGGTGCGAATAGATTCAAATAGGCTTTTCTCCAGTGGCTTTGTAAATATGTCTGTCAATTGATTCTTTGAATCAATGAATTGAATTATAACTTCTCCACTTTGAACATGATCTCTAATAAAGTGATGTCAAATCTCTATGTGCTTTGCTCTTGAATGAAGAATTGGATTCTTTGTTAGATTGATTGTGCTGGTGTTATCCCATTTGATCTCGGTGCATGAGTCTTCAATTCCAAAGTCTCTCAGTTGTTGTTTTATCCATAAGATTTGAGAACAACAACTTCCAAAAGGCCACATACTCTACTTCAGTTGTTGAAAGAGCTACAGTGCTTTGCTTTCTTGAGAACCAAAATACTATCCTGTTTCCCAGTAATTGGCATGTACCAGATGTACTTTTTCTATCAACTCTACAGCCTATTAAATCTGCGTTTAAATATCTAAGGAAGGTAAAGTCTCCTTCTTTGGGATACCACAGACCTAAATTTGAAGTAGTTGCAATGTATTTGATGATGCGTTTTGCGGCACTTAGATGAGACTCTTTTGGATCAGATTGAAATCTAACACAAATGCAAACACTAAACAAAATGTCAGGTATAGAAGCAGTAAGATAAAAAAGTGAACCAATAATACCTCTGTAAAGCTTATGGTCAACTTTCTTTCATCCTTCATCTTTATCTAACTTCGAAGAACTAGACGTTGGTATCTCGGTCTTTTTGCAATTCTCCAATCTGAACTTTTTAACAAGTTCTTTCGCATATTTTTCTTGGTGAATGGAAATTCCTTCATTCAATTGTTTTACTTGTAATCCGAGAAAGAATGATAATTCACCCATCATGCTCATCTCAAATTCATCCTGTATAGACTTAGAAAACTTCTTGCACAGATTTTCGTTAGGTGATCCAAATATAATATCATCAATATAAATTTGAATAGGTAGAAAATTTTTACCTTCCCTTTTAATAAACAAGGTAGTATCCACTTTTCCTTTGACAAAATCATTTTGCATTAAAAAATTACTTAACTTGTCATACCAAGCTCAAGGTGCTTGCTTTAATCCATATAGAGCTTTTTTCAGTCTGAATACTGAGTTTGGTCTCTTTGGATCTTCAAATCTAGGAGGTTGTTCCACATAGATTTTTTCTTGGATAAATCCATTTAGGAATACACTATTGACGTCCATTTGGAATAACCTGAAATTTTTATAACAAACAAAAGTAAGTAATAATCTAATTGTTTTTAACCTGGCTACTAGTGCGTAGGTTTCATCATAATCTATCCCTTCTTCTTGCGTATATCCTTTGGCCACGAGTCTTGCTTTGTTCTTGATCACTTTTCATTTTTCGTGCAACTTATTCCTGAAATCCCATTTAGCTCCACTAATGGATTTACCTTTTGGTTTAGGAGCTAATTCCCATACATCATTAATGCTGAACTGTCTGAGTTCTTTTTGCATTGCTTTAATCCAGCTTTTGTTAGCTAGAGCTTCTTTTATGCTCTTTCGTTCTATTTCAGAAATAAGTGCCACAGTACTAGACTCTTCTTGCTTTTTGGATCTGGTGCGAATCCCTTCATCAATATCACCAATGATGAGTTCTTTGGGATGACTAGACTTGTGCTTCTAGTTACTTGTCGATTTGATAGTTTGCTGATCTTCTTCTTCAATTGATTTTTCAGTTTCCGTGCGTTGTTGATTTTTAGAGGTCTGAGCTGCTTTAAGGGAGGTAGACTTTGTAGAGTTTGGAGCAGGTTCAGATTTTTCAGGATGAGTCTGAATTAGTTGATTCTGTAGAGAGTCTTAGAATCTGACATTCGTAGATTCTTCCACAGACTGAGTCTTTTTGTTAAATACTCTATAAGCTTTGCTGGTGGTTGAATATCCAAGGAAGATTCATTGGTTTGATTTATCTTCAAACTTACCAGTTCAATCATTTGCATTTTTCAAAACAAAACATTTGTAACCAAATACATGAAAGTAAGAAACAATTGGCTTCCTTCCTTTGAATAACTCATAAGGAGTTTTTTCTAGAATAGGTCTTTAAAAGACTTTGTTAATAATATAACATGCTGTATAAACTGCTTCAGCCTAATAATGAAAGGAAATACTACTTTTTGTTAAAAGAGTTCTTGCCATCTCCTGCAAAGATCTATTCTTTCTTTCCACAACTTCATTTTGTTTTGGTGTGTATGGAGAGGAGAAAACATGCTGAAAACCTGATTCATCACAAAATTTGCAAAGTCTTGATTTTCAAACTTACCTCCGTGGTTTGTCCGTATGCTTGAAATAGCATATCCTTTCTCGTTCTGAACTTTCTTAGCAAACTTTGAAAAGTAAGAAAAGATTTCAGACTTACTTGCTAGAAAGTAAACCCAAGTTAATTGTGAATAATCATCCACGATTACTAGACAATATCTCTTTCTACCTATGCTTTTAGTTCTAGTTGGCCCAAAGAGGAAGAAAACAAGGAAGTCAACGCCATTGACTGAACTAATGATAGCATTTATTCCTAATAAAAAGACTAAAAATGAAAGTGCTAGCAAGCAAGTCACGCCAGCATCTTGGTAATGGATCCGCAAGTCATCGACCCAAAGGTATTTTTTTTTTTAGTGAAAGGTAATAAATATATTAATAACTTTGGACAAACAAGAACGGCACCAACTTACACTATGACCACGAAAGCAAGAAGAGTGTAAGGGAGTTGAAGGGAAAACAAAAGAAAGAAGAAAAAACGCCCACAACTCCGGCTACAAGGCAAAACCAAACCTAGCAAATCTCTACTACATACTTAAAAGCGGACGAGAACTAGATGGTACAAAGACAAGCACCAACAGCAACAAGCAAGCTACCGAGAGAAGACCGAGGGGTCGAAGCCCTGTTCCTTTGAAGTCTTCTACTCTTGGGGTAGGAGGCACATTCTTGAAGGAGAGAACTCTGTCCTTGACAACTTTGATCAAATGATTTTTGAGAGCCGACACGGAAACAGTTTCACCCCCAAAGATGATGCAATTTCTCTTCTTCCAAATTAGATAACACAAAGCTCTAAAAGAGAACCTAGCAATTTTGTGGAAGAAATCCTTACCCGATAAAAACTTTAGAGCCCATGTGGAGGTCTCAGTCCACGGTCTAATTCTCAAGGAAGTTGCACCCCAGGAAGCCCAGAAATAAGCCAGGGTAGTAGGGGTTTGGAAGGAAAGAAAAGGTGATCAATAGAGTCCTGGGCTGAGTTGAGCAAAAGGCACAGACCGAGTAGTCAATCCTACCGAAGAAAGTAGGGGAGTGATTGAGTCGGTAGGCGCTTCTTGGCAATAAGTCATAACAGAAATTGATAATGCGGTGCCAAGGCATTATCCCAAACCGCAGTCGCCCAAGGAACTCGATCTTTTTGACTTTGATTAAATTCTAGGCCGAAGCAACAAAAGGCCCGTAGAATCACCGCACCAAAGGAACTGGTCACAAAACATTAGAAAGCACCGGCAAGTAGAAGCCCCAACTTTCTAGGCGGGATTTAAAGGCCAGGGCAGAGGTGTGCATGAGTTCAAAGACAGCTGCCATCTTAGATAAACCCGAGTCCTCCATTACAATGGAAGAAACAATTGTGTCCAAAAGACCACATGGAAGCCAATTATCATGCCATAGAGATGTCTGCATTCCATTGCCAAATTTCCAATGAAAGGACCGGTGAAAGTAGGGCCTAAGCTGCAAGATTTTTTTCCAAGCCCACGAGCATAAGGTTGGTTGAGGAGAAATTCAGAAATTCACTCTTTAAGAAAATCGAGTGAATCCAATGACATCGCAGTGACTCCTTATCGCAAATAAGAACCAAAATGTATTTGAGCAAGGAAGCTCTATTGCAATCTTTAATGTTTCTAATAGCCAGGCCGCTCTTAGATTTTGGCAAGCAAATATCTAGCCACAAGACTTTGGCCCCGCCTTTCCCAAGGCAAAACCTTTCCAAAGAAATTGTCTCAAGATGTGCTCAATATTCAAAAGAACAGCAGCAGTAAAGAAAAGACATTGGCCCAAAACTCTAAATGGAATAGAGAATAGACCTTATAAGTTGGAGTCTCCCGGCAAAAAGAGAGAAATCGATGAGTCCAAGATTGGACTCTTGCTGTAATACGGTTGATCAACTCAAAGCAAATGGGTCTTGGTCAATCTAGAAGAGATCGATGGAACAATTCTTGTTACAGCAACGCAAGCCTACAAGATTCCCGACATATACGAGTTTACGTTAGAAAAAAAATAATTATATTTAAAACCCAAGTGATTTTGCAACAAACTCTCAAAATTTGAGCGGATTTAATTGGTTCAATAATGAGCCATCATTGCAGAGTATAACATCGAACACAAGACAAAGATAATAGTCAAGTCCTCAAAATTCAGAGTTCACTATCAAATAGAAGTTGAAGGAGACCGGAATACAAGAATTGAGCTGATTTTGTTGCTTTCCCCTATAAGGGAAGTGGAAAGAAGACCATCAATGACATAACTAAAGATTATATTTGTGGCGTAAGGCTTCTACATAAAATGAGTACAGACAAGAAATGGAGAATCATAACTCTTCTCTCGTAATCCCCATAATCCTATGCAATGTAGTTTTTTTTTTTTTTTTTTTTTGGTAAAGGTAAGAATATATAAATAGCTTAAACTAACTATACAAAAGATCGGCGCCAAAACTTTCACTCAAAGTGACAACAGTCGCATTAAGTGGAAGGGAGCCAATGTAAAAGAAAAGACACCAAAATTAACGAGGGATAAAACAACAAACTAAAAGCCAGGCTAAAGATAGCCAGCCGGAGCCTACACAGAGGAAGAAACAAAGGCTAACAATCTTCAAAATGGCCAACATAGCAACGGCAAGGAAAGATCAACCGGCTGCAAAGGCTCACGGCTATAGATGGCGCTGAGCAAGAGGATTAGAAACGCTGCCAAAAATGGAAGAGTCGAAGCCCCAACATCTTTGGAGCCTCATGTTCCTTAAATTATCAACCACATTGTTGAAGGTGAGAGCCTTCTCCTGACCACTTTGATGAGATCGTTTTTCAAAGCCAACAACTCCAAGGTCTCCCCTTGAAAAATAATGCTATTTCGCTTCTTCCAAATGAGGTGGCACATGGCTCCAATAGAGAATCGGGTGATGCAATGGAGAAAATCCTACCATGAAGGAACTTCAAGGCCCAAAGGAGATTCTCCGACCAAGACTTGTTTCTCCACGGAAGATTACATCTCGTAGCCCAAAAAAAGCGAGATTAGCCGAGATGTGACAATCAAAGAATAGATGATCAACTAAGTCCGATCGCATTACAAAAAGCACATAACCCACTATCAATTCTACCATAAGAGAGAAGGAGAATCTAGGTGGATAATTGGTTTCTAATAATTAGCCAAAGGTTGAATTGAAATCTAGGAGCAATCGAATTGTTCCAAATAAGCGAAGCCCAAGGAACACGATCCTTCTTTCTCCTAATGACTTCCCACGCTGAGGCCACCGTGAAAGCACTAGAAGATCTCCCAAGCCAAGTAAATTGATCAGGGGTTCGAGAGAGGACCGGAAGAGAATAATCCCCATCTTCCAAAAGAGTCCTAATAGCACCACCATAAGGGGAAAAGAGATCCACTAGCGTCACTTGTCTAGAGAAGCCCGAGCTATCAATGAAGGAGTCCGAAAAAGATAAGTTTAACGGGCCTCTTGGGTGCCAATGGTCATATCATACAGACACTGAAAAGCCATCTCCAACTTCCCAAAGGAAATATAATTGAAACTCCCACCTTAGCTACAGCATCTTCTTCCACACCCAAGAACAAACTAACGGAGTGAGGGAGATCCAAAAGTTTTTCTTCTTTAAGAAAGTCGTGTGAATCCACTTACATCACAACAACTCATTGTCTCAGAAGAGAATCCAAATATACTTGAGCATTGTGACTTTGTTGTAGTCACACAACCTGTGAATGCCCAATCCTCCTTCAACTTTTGGGAAACACACATCCTCCCAAGAGACTTTTACCCCATCGAGCCAAGTGTTGGTCATTTCCAAAGAAATTGCCTCAAGATTTGTTCTATGTGGTCTAACACCGAACATGGAAGTATAAACGCCTGGCCCAATAACTTTGGATGGAGTGAAGGACTCCACCGATCAATTGAAGTCTGCTTTCGAATGAAAGGAAGCGTTGGGCCCAAAATTGGACCCTGATTGTGATGCGATCAACAAGCAAGATACGGTCTATCTTGCCAAGCCTCAAGTGATGATCGGTACCCCCGGATACCTCATCGGCAACTTTCCTTCCTAAAAATCAAGGGCCGAAGGATATAATTCCGAAGAGAAGGGGACTCGCCGCAAGGAAGACTTCACTTTTACTTGTATTCGGCAAAGACCACTCCATGAAGAGAAAATGTCCAAGCCTCTTTTTAATAAGGAAATTGATGCCCGGTCCCGCCTGATTTAATAAGAAAATATCATCCATGAAAAAGAGGTGGGAGAGCTTCAAGACTTTGCACCTCCAAAAATATTTAAAGTTCGGATGCGAGGCACGAGAATTGAGAATCCCAGAGAAAACCTCCATCACCAATGTAAAAAGATAAGGAGACATAGGATCCCCCTATCAAAGGCTCGGGCCACTAGAGAAGAAACCATGTTGATCGAGATGGAGTACTTTGGAGTATGTACACAGACCATAATGAGCCGGGTCATCCAGGTGGGAAAACCAAAAATTATAAGGTTAATTCGAGGAAATCTCCATCAACTGTATCACACGCTTCCGAAAATCCACCTTGACAGCGCACTTAGGCAAATGAGGGTCTTGGTGAAACCCATAAAAAGTAGTTTTATTTGCTTGGCATTCGTGAAGTGCATGTACAAGAAATGTCGATGATCACATAGAAGATAAGAAGGTGATTAGAACATTATTGAGGAAAACTAAGTTGAATGAAATTGAGATTATAACAGGGGCTTAATTTTGGAATAAGGTATGAAAATTTGTTAAATATTGCTCTTGTTGACATAAGGATAATAAATAGATTTGATAAACATCATTTCATCAGCACATAACCGATGGTGGTCGATGATAGTTTGTGTGTCCTCCTCATAAAATTAGCCCAATTAACGTACATTGCTTTTTAATTATTTTTTAAATTTTTTAATTAATTTATTATTATTATTATTATTATTATTAATTATTATTATTATTATTCAAGAATCGGTTGGGCTATTTTACCTGTCCAACCTATTGGCTCGACTTGTATACTCGGATCTGATCTGGTCGGATTAAAAAACGAAAATTTTCAATTTATTTTTACTTTTTCAATGATTTTCTTAATTTCTTATATTCTCTCCCTTTTGTCTTTTTTTCTATTTTGTCTTTTTCCCCTGCACCTTCTCTTCAACCTTGCACCTTCTTCTATTCCCGAATCTTTTCGCGTTCTGCAACTTAACCAAACTTGAATTATCGGCGATGAATCAAAACCTTTGTATGCGTCATCGCCAGAAATACATAGCACCAACAAACCGACACCAACCGATGGTCACCTACTCCGACCGACGGCCACCAAGTCCGACAGCTTACTCTGCCGACAACAACTATCAATGGAAAATTTCCCAGTTTCCTTCAGCCCCTCCTCCAGCCCTGAGAATCTTTCTGGTTTTTAACTTCAGTCCAAGCTCCTTTTCTGTCTTCCATGGCTGACGCCATCCTCTCCTCCTCCTCGGGCGAGCCAACGTCTCTCACGCGAATCTTGTCTGTAATTCTTTCTCTCTCATGCGCCAGCTCACCTTCTAGAACACCTAGGTTTTGCTTACGTCACGCACTTTTACTTTCCTTTGAAGCAAGGTTAGAAGGAGGCTGGGCTGGGCTCTTTTTCCTTTTTAATTTTGATGTGGGCTTCGATGGAAGAGGTGGGCTAAAGAGAAAGACAAATATGGGCTAAAAAGAAAAACAAAAGATGGCCGCAAAAAAGAAAGAACCAGACTAGGTGGGGGCTGATGGCTTAGAAAGCGGAAAATGCCAAACTGGGCTGGACAAAACTAGCCCACTCGATTTTCTTTCTATATTCCCCCTTTTCTTCTTTTCTTTTTTACTTTCAATTACTTTATTTTATTTTATTTTTATTAAAATTTTGCTATCTCTCTCCTTTTTTTTTTTATCTTGTCCATCCTTTTTTTCTGTTTTTATCTTTTATTTTTGTAAAATAAAATAGATACCTACAAACTCGACAAAAATTCAGATGTCAACAATATAATCTTGTGTTTTTAAAAGAAATCCCTCTTTTTTCCTTAATTATTGTCAAAGATGAAAAATAATAGAAAATGACATGAAACTAAATTAACTAAATTACTGATAATAAAAAATATATATTGCTAATAAATTTAAACTATAATTTACTAAAATTTGATAAATATAGCCACTTTAATATATTCAATGAGGTATTTGAATAAAAAAGAATAGGCAAGTTAAATGAAGAAGGAAAACGTCTCAATAATAAAAAGGTAACATGACAAAAATTGATTACTAGTCTTCGTAGTTTCTTCATGAAGCTTCCGCCTTCTCTTTCCAGCTCCATGAAGATGAAAACCCTTCTCCGCACTTTCCTATGTGACCTCCCCAAGCTTGCCATCTTGAAGCCCCCACTTCTTGAGATATTTTCAAGGATAGGGCTTTATCTGAACGTCATGATGAAGATACAAGCTTCACTCTCCAAAGCCTTGATCAATGTCAACACCGTCATGCTCACTCGAGTCTTCCCATACGTGTTAGGATCCTGCACAAGTAAAACACACCCATTAAAAAAACAAAAAAATACGTGCACATTGTGGGTGGTTGGATGAAGGGAAAAATTGTTTGAAAATAAGGTGTTTTTGAGCTCGAAATCAAAACAGGGCGAATAAAAAGGGAAAGAAAGCAGAGTATTTATATAGTGTCAAGAGAAATGAACTTCAACAGAGAATAAAACACCAAGAGAATTTTGAGCTTAACAACGAGAAAGGAGCTTTTCAATGGCAGTGTCGAAACTGGGATACGGGTTGGGCGAAAACAAAAAGAAATGTCTCCAACAAAAAGCAGAAAAAAAAAATGGAGAAGCTTCTTCTTCATCGCTTGATTTCCCAAAACCCAAGTGAGAGAGAGAGGAGTGAAGCACGTGCAAGGTTCACTTGAGCTCGTTGGAATCACCAATGGCGCTCCAAGAGGCAATGGCGGAGGTGAAGGCGGGAACTAGCTGTGACCGACGAAGCTCTTGGGGGAAGCGATGATCGGCGAGGCTTCTAGGGAGGCGGAGGCAGTGAGCTTGTTGGAGAAAGAAAAAAGAGAAGTGTCTAAGCTGTTCTTCTTCAAGAAAGAACGTAAAGAGCTATGAAAATTATAATTAAGAGAGAATTTTTTAAACAGGATTATGAGCATTCAATATCTCATCATTTTCTAATAGCCAACTTGAGGAACAAGAAAAAGAAAACTCACCTTTTAGACTTTTTCATTTGGTGGCCAGTCTAAATTAGAGGCCACGTGTCGACCTTTTAATGGAGCCACTTCAGCTCATACATGCCATGTAGGACGATGACCTGGTGGTTAACAGCCACCGAATATTTTCTTGTCAAATGTGAACCAACAGGTTGGGGGCCACCGCCACGTGGCCCTACTCTCCTCTCATCGCGTGCCCTAAGTCTGTCCTATCCCATCAACCCGAAGAAAGAGAAAGGCAGGTGTCAAAGCTCAGGGAGAAAAGAATAGGAAGGTACAATTTTTTGGGTACTCCCTCGTGTGCAGAGGGAACGCACCAATAAGACAGCCCTAAAAGACCCTTAAAACTGCTCGTTCCAACCAAATGGGAAATTTTCTGACCCCATTTTAAAAAAATACAATAATCGCTCATATAAAAAATAAATCATTTATAGGAAAAGAGCCAGAGTAATGGGAATAGATATTTAGAAGTTAGCTGCGATTAACCGTGATATAAGTGATCATTAAGCGAATTTGGAATGGATCTTACAATTGGGTTTAATTCCTCGGTCTAACTTATTCACTAGCATGCACAAATTTTGTATGGAATGAAATCATCAAAAAATAAATAAAATAAATAAATAAAAAGCATCAAACAAATTTTTTTGTGTGGAATGATATTTGTAAAGGTGAGGTAGAGGCGCCAATCAAATCAATAATTAAATTGAGGCAATCAAAAATGCCCCGATGATGTCTAAATCTCATTAAAGCAATCAGACAACAAATCTATCCATAAATAGCCATCAAATATTGTGAAGTCTAATCGGATGGAATGGAGAGGGTAGCCGGTGAACGGTCAATCTAGGGTTGCGGTGTTCACGGCGATGGTGCACGTTGTGCCGGCGGAGTAGAGTGTAAAAGTGGACGATAGTGACTGGACTCGACAAAACTTTTGATGGTTCTCGGGGGCACATGGCAGCGGTAGGGACTAGGGGTGAGCATGGTTCGGGTTGGTCCGGGCCACCCCCTAACCCTATGACCAACCCGTACAGTGTCGGTTCTCAATTTTTAGGACCGAGGACCAACCCTATTGAGCTTGGGACCAAGGACCGGACCGACCCAATGGGTTCGGTCCTGTTCCAGGGTCAACCCAGGACCGATCGATAATTTTTTTCGTCTTAATTTTTATACTCCCTAAAAAAGCAAACCCATACATTCAAATTACACATCCATCGGCAATGTGGTATTATGCAACTAAACTATAAATACCAATACATATTTAACAAATTTAAGATGAAACAATAATAGAAATTTCATACATGCTAACCACTCATTGAGATATAGGACAATATGGAAAGTTATTGTAATCATCTATCTTTAATATTCATAACACCATATGCAAAAGCATTTTCCTACATATGATCATGTAGAATCCACTCAACCAAAAAATGAATTTCACACCACTTGACTAACATTTGATCATGTAAAGTCCACTTAACTAAAAAATAAGCTTTACACCACTTGACTAGCAAATCACCGTAGCAACTGCAGTACTACTCTACTCTTCAAAAACTTCTACAAGTTGACACAAATTAAAAAGCAAAGTGCAGGTGAAATTCATTAGTAGAATACAATTAAACCATAAAAAGTTCAAAATACTTAATATAAACCATAAATATATAACTTCACATTTTGATAATTCACTCGAACTTCTAACACCTGAAAACAAAACAAACGACACATAATTAATACTCAACAAAAGTTTTAAATTGAAATTACTATTAGTGCTATTGATAGAACATGTCAATATAATATAATAAAACAGACATTTTACTTAGATTTGAATATATAAAAGAATTATATATAATATACAGGGTTGGTCCGGGGTTGGACCAACCAAAAACTCTGTGACCGAGGATGGCAACTCCGCGGTGTTGGTCCCGGAATTTCGAGGACCAAGGACCGACCCGGTCCCCTTGGGAACCGGGACCGGGACCGACTGTGGTTGGGCCGGTCTAGGGCCGGTCCAGGGTCGACCCTAGACCGCTGCTCACCCCTAGTAGGGACAATAACTTTGACGAGTCAAAACCAGGTGTCCGCAAAGACACAAAGTCCCCCTCTCGTTTGTACGTAGTGGGTCTGCTTTTTAGGTGGGCGATAGCTAGGGTTTCTCCAAGCTTATCACTCTTGCTTTTAAAACAGTAATTAATAGTGAAGAAGTGACATTTATTGCCAGATACTAATTAAAAAAAACATTGACAGACATGCATAGCCCGTAAGGTTAACTAAAATCACTTTTTTTCTTTTAAGGTCTGTTTATTTCGAATAAAATTGTTATCAGAATTTTTTTTCTCATTCTCAATATTTAAATAATGGAAAACTGATCTATTAATGGTAAATATTTTCTTGGATTGAAAAAGGAGCTTATATTAAAAAAATTCCTTTCTAGTAAGAAGAATATAATTTTTCCTAAATTATCATAGAAATGATAATTAATTATTTTTCACGAAAAATAATTTCCTTTATTATGAAATTTTCAATGAAAAATGGGGGGAAAACATCATGAAAAAGAAAATTACCTTCTGAGAAATCATTTTTCAAAAGAATAGTTATTTTTCTTTTGTTTTGTCATATGTGAATGAAAATGTTTTTGGTATTTGAATCTCATTTGGGAATAACCAGACCCATCTCTTTACTCATATGACTTTTATGCATTGGCAATACGTCGAGCTTGTTATTGATTGGCGGTATATTTATAATTTTTTGGTAATGTCGACAAAGAGGTGTAATCAAATAATTTAAATTTTCACTAATTTAATGAGGCAAGTTCTAGGAGACTGTCGCACTGTAAGTAAAATCGAAAAAATTCGCATTCAAATGGATAAATTGTTGTCAGGCAATTTACTAGACAGACACTTTTCGTATCCTTCATTTTAATGGGGAAAAAGCTAGGCACGCGGTGAAACTGTTTTTTGGGCGGAATTCAAGATCAAAATCCCAAAATTGCCCCTCCGACGCTGCAGAACATTCCAGAACCCCCAGGGGGACGCCACGTCACGCCTCTCCTCCAATGGAATAAAAGCTCACGGAATTGGGATAGCATCTACTATTTTCCTTGTACCATTAGTAATGCGACATTCCTTGATTCTACCCGAGGTGAAGTGCGGGATATGTTTTACAAAGAGGTCGGTCCATGTTAAAAAAACATTTGATGGATTCGGTGGCTATCCAAAAGAATTAATTTATAATGTGCTTGATATTATAGGGGTGAGCGGTTCCAGGTTTCGGTTCGATTCCGTCGGAACCGGAACCTACCTCGGTATAGGTTCCTCAAAATGAGGAACCTGTAACCTACCCATGGGAACCGAGAACCTGGAACCTACCCTGTCACAGGTTCCAAGGTCGGTTCCAGGTTCCAACAGGTTTTTTTTTTTTTTTTTATATTTGAACTATAACATATGCGCACATTACCCAAAAAAATTATAATGTATGCGCACGTTACCAAAAAAACTATAGCATACGCGCACGTTACCAAAAAATATAATGTATGCGCACGTTACCAAAAAAAAAAAAAAACTATAATGTACGTGTATACTACATGGTAACTTCCCATTAACATGTTATCTTGATACATTAACTTCGCACTGCACAACAATAATAGAATATAATTAAAAATTTCAAAACAAATAGCAAACTAGAAAGTAGAAATAAAACACCACTAGAACAAGAATGTCTAGAGGTACAAGTTTTGAAAACAATTTCGATAAAACCCTTAAATGAACTCAGAAAATTCTGAAATTTGGACACGTTGTATTTAAGACCTAGAGGTACAAGTTTCATGAAGAAATCGTAGTCCAATTCGTTCTGGATTAAAAGATAAAATCGATTTACTTTTCCTATTCTCTACTTGCACAGTTTTTGAAATTTTTTTGATTAAATAGGCAAATGAACTACAAAAATTACGAAATTTAAATATGTTGTAGGGAAGACATGAAGAGAGATATTTCATGCAGAACACATTTCCAGAAGAACCTCATACAAAATGATATAGTCTACGCATTGCAACTTACAAGATCCGAACACATCAGATTGCACAGTTTTAGAAACATTTCCGATTAAATATCCAAATGACCTTCAAAAATTATGAAATTCGACTATGTGATAGCCAAGATCATAAGGTAGATACTTCATGAAAACATCAAAGTCAAATTCGTCCTAGATAATTAAATATGGACGGTTAAAATCCCTGTTCGTAGTACCGTAATTCCAGATCTAACCATCTCCAAAGGACCACGATTTCACCTACCTATTCTTGTTTGTTTTCTCTAAAAGTTTGATATGTGGTACCTTAGGATGTCCTTTACAACTTTTGTTAAGAAACCGAAGTGAAATTTCTACAAAAAGGTTGCCTTACAGTCCATGCATTCATCAAGGGCCGGTCCCAAAATCTCCAGATCCAGTCTTTCCAAAGAATAACGATTTCACCCACTTATACTTGTTTGTTTTATCCCAAATTTGAGTATGTTATACTCCAATAAGTCCTTTACAACTTTCATTTAGAGGCCAAAGCCAAAATTCAACTAGAACATCACATATAAGTCACTAGAACATCCAAGGTCGAGCTTTTTTTGCCCTAAGTAACCGGTTCCGGTTCCGGTTCGAAACAGGTTCCGGTTCGAAACCGGTTCGGTTCCGGTTCCTAGAAAAAGGAACCGGAACTAGAACCGGTCCCCCTTGGAACCGGAAACCGAACCGGACCCTCCTCTGGTTCGGTTCCGGTTCCCGGGTAACCCGGAAACCGCGCTCAGCCCTACTTGATAACGCTTCAATTTTTCTGTTTTTATTTTTATTTTTATTTTTTATTTCTCGAAAAAAATATAAATAAAAATTTTGTAATTTTTCCATTTTTAAGAACATATTTGAAAAAAAAATAAAAAATATTATTTTTTTTGTCCCTAGAAATAAAAATAAAAACAAAATCAATTTCTCATCCCTTTACCTCCTGCATCACGAGACGTCTCTCTCTTTCTTCTTTACTTCTCTCTCAGTCTCGTAAAATTTGTCTATCTCATGAAAGTTGTCCTCCTCCTTCTTGCATTAATCAAACAACGCTCGCCGGAGATGATGGAGTCGCCAACACCTTTACTCCTCTGTCGTTGCAACAAGTCCTAAGAGACCGTAGGAAAAATATTTTAAATAAAATAACAAGGCATCTCAATATGCCTGAGATTCCATAAATTTATATTTCCGACTTTTGTAATGTTGTTTATTAATACTTGACAGCATTTCTATTCATTCCAATAAGATAATTAAATTATGTATTATTATATATTCTCATTCTATTTATTAGGCCATCCCACGGTAATAATTAGCAAATGAAGGTATTTTTTTTTTTAAATTTAAAAAGCTTGAGTTTCCAATTCCACCTTCCTCTTTCAAGAACTTTATATAATCAACTATAACTGACATTTTAAAAATTAATTAAAAAAATGGGAATAAAATATTTTTGGGAATATAAATTTTTAAGGTCATACTAACTGCATTTATGTTCTTTGTCTATTTCATAAATATAAACTTTGTATAGTTATCATATGCCTTCTTTTGCTCAGAAATTCACAGGAAATAGAAATAGAAAAAATTGTTTCTAAACATAAATTGTTTGAACAAAAATGTTACCATATTTTGGTCTTCTTAGTGAAGTCTGAGCTTGTGGCGGTAGCCAAGGTTATTTATGGAGATGAGCAAGTAAAGATATAAGATGGCTTCGTGAACACGTAGAAGAAACTATAGTTTCAAGTCCATATTGCTTAGCTCAACTCATAACACAATCTGCAGCAGTTCTTTGGTCACGAGGAATGGAGTTCTTTCAATTTTAGATGAACAATAGTTAATTAAGAGCACAAATGATAGTTTTGTATTATCATGGAACTTCAGGTGTACAATTACTTTCGTGAATATATACCATCATTCTTCATCGGTAGCCGATGTAATATTGATTTGAAAAGACTAGTCGCGCGATACTTCTCCCTAACCTTCCTGGAACTCTTCCTCATGCAAGTCCCATAGATGTCCAGCCTTACTATTTGTTTCATTGATGGCACAAATGTTTCTTCAAACAAGCACCAAAACTATGTTAATGTTCACTTATATTTCGACCATTCGTCCAAACTCATCCAAACTTGAACTTGCTTAGGAAAAAATGTACCAAGTCCCTCATGAGATGACTTGAATTTGTTTCATTGATGGCTTGGGCAAGCTTTACTGGCCTCATGTTGGGTCTTGCCCTGCCTCACCGTCTAGTCTAATAACTCTAGCCCGTGCTTGGCCCGTACATTGATTTGGTCCAGTATAGTCTACGCAAAAAAAAAAAAAAAAAAAAAAAAAAAAAAAAAAAAAGGCTCTAGTCAAGACCTTGATAATTGATTCATAATGCTCTGATTTTGTTCATATGCAAGTATAAGCAGTGATCATTTGTAGTCTGGAATGGAGATTGGCCCCTAAAGAAATCTTTTGTGTGCTTTTAGTGAAGTTGCACCAAATTGGACCGAACTCATGTAGATCAGAGAAAAAACATGCAACCGAAGCTTCAAAACTGACATCTCCTCATAAGCGTATGAAACTTTTCTTTGGACAGACAACAAACAGAGGGTAATGACTTCTTAGATAGGACATGATTTCACCAATCTTATTCATAAATATATAGATTCACAGCAGCACATAAGACTTGTTATACCCATCAGGTGAAAAAAGAAAAAGAAATCGTGACACCCGGCAAGAAAGCACTGATCAAAACATGCAAACGTGGAAATTTTGCGACTTTCACTTACAAGATGCCCCTAGTTCTTTACAGTAGTTACATGCTTCAACAGAATCTGCACGACATCCTGAGATACTCTCGTGGCCTCCGTCTTCAGGTGTGCAATTTTGCTTCCATTTCTTGCTCGAGCCGCTTGACATTAGTGCCAGAATCTCCACTACTTGGCGTGATTGGCACACCTGGAAATGGAGAGAGTTATTAATCAGTACAGACCAGCCTACTCCAAGCAATTATAAAGAGGAGACGATACAAGCTCCTATATTTAAAGATGATAGAATTCTGAAAGTTAATTCATGCTGCATTGCTATGGTTGTCATGTGCAGAGCTTGTCAAAATAAGAGTTTATGATGAATATATGCTAATTTGAACAAGTGCAGGACATTAAGACTCCACAAGCATGAGTACACAAGCAGCAATTCACTGCTATTGTTTGGTTCCAACTGACATTTCTTTATCCTAAATCTTCATGATCAAAGAAAGCAACTTGAAGTTCCCTACAAGACAAAAACACCAAGTGCTTAACAAGTTCTAGTGATATTGCTCTCATCAGTAAATATTCTTACAATCCCATTTTTTATTGATGAATAATTATTAAGTACTGTAAATTCAGAGTGCTTGTGGCCACAGAGTTGTCATCAGTTAGAACCACGTGACTACCATCATAAACTTATCTAGTACAAAGGCTTGCTGAATTTAAAGAAAGCAACCAATACCAATTGAGCTTCACTTTTAAGTATACCGAGCTGCAAACCTTTGTCATTTTAAACTTCCAATTACATGCATTTCTCCTTCACAAACGGAAATACCAAATTAGGATGCTAGATGGAGTCAGAACAACTATTTTCCCCTATTCTTACCTCTGCATCCTTTCTTCGAAACTCAACCTCCATTAGAGCACGAAATGCAACAATCTCCTTCTCTGCCTTTTCTTTGGCTTGCCTTAGCTGAGCTGTTTTCGCTGTAAAGAACCAGTTGAGAGTCTATTTATACCAATCTAGCAACAAGCAAATACTAAAAGCAAGTAACAGCTTATGGGGTGATGTTACATGTTCATTATGTTAAACCAGATTCCAGTGCACAATAGTAACATTCAAAATATACTAATGCTAGTTTACTGCTCCTCAGACAATAATTATGGGGGGCACCGAGGTACTCTGGAGAACTGCACCAGGGTACTGTCACCTCTCTCGGATGTAAAGACACGTTCCCTTCATCCTTTTTCCTTCGTTAGTTGATTATTCTTTTTCCTACAAAGTTTTCTGGAAGAAAACACAGGCCAAGGCCAAATTAATCATACAAGGACTGTTCAACCCAAAAAGAAAAAGAAAAAAAAAATCAAATAATCATACAAGGACTAGATATGCTTAATCCCACAGGGTTGACTATGTGTTTAACAGCTAGTTGGTGAGTGTAAATTTGGGCCAAGATAGGTTCCAATCCTCACACTATGAAATCACAGAACTCCATATTTGGGCCACCACTTGGGATTTGCTTGTGTTTCCCCTTGTCCAAGAGGTTAGTGGGGCATATTATGGCCAATGGTTTACCTACCTAAAATGGGCTCCCTCTTTATAGAGAAAGGGATTAGATATGTCAATAATTAGTCTTGTATCTTGTTAACCATAATATATCTCATCCTATTATCTCCTAGAAGGTCCACTCTCAAGATCTTAACCACCATACACAACCTTAGAGTACTAATTCTCTAGGGAGAACAACTAGCAGTGAGATCATGCTAGTCAAGACAAAAGTAAATGCATCGGTAGAACTCTGTGAAAGACAGCAGATCTAACATTCAATAATAGTATATGGACAAACTTCATTCCAGTAAACGAAAGGAAATACTATAAAACTAAGAAACCAATAAGCAGATTTAGAGACATGTTACCCTCTCTGGCTGCATTGACAATGCGTTGTGCCTCTTGTTCTGCAGCAAGTAACAATCGAATATCATTTTGTTGTCCTCTGATGGCTTCCTTGGGTGCTGAAGTTTTCACAAAAAGTACGTCAAAAGGAACAACTGCAATTTACTTTGAATTAGCACTCACTGCTATTAAAAGAATTTTGCTTCTTACTGCAGCAAACTCAGGACTTCAGTAAGCCATTCGAAAATGAACTTCAAAGGGTATATGAAGATTCCGGCAAGCACATAGTTTTGGGGGAAACTTAATGAGACAATAGAGATTGAAAAGAACATTGTATCACTTATCATATCAGGAGAATTTGAACTGAGTAAACTCTGCACCATACTAGTGGCAGCAAACAATGAATTGAAAATTGCCACCTCAGAAACGAAAACTTGGAAACTGTTGAGAAAAAACTACTAGTCACTATGACTGAAGAAGCAAATACAAATAGCAATATTTTAATTTAAGACACTAGAACGAAATGATTACAAGTGAGGCGAAGAAACATAATAAAAGGGTTGAGAACAATCGAAGACATGTGAAGATCAACACAATGATTTGTCAAATTGTCCCTCCATACATGAATCTCTTTGATATTGTCTCACTCAAAACCCAAATCTTTTTTATCATTAAAAAGAGTGGAAAGGGGCGACCAAAACTGGCAACTCCCTGGCTAGATTACAGGAGCTCCACAGCCATTACAGAATGAGGCTACTCCTCATTTCGAGCAAGCTTATCACCATCACCCTAGCGTGGTGATAGTGCGAGTAGACTCAGGATTATCTTACGCCATGGCACTGCCCAACCTATGTTACAGACAAACCGAGGCTTCTTTGAAGCCAAGGAGTGACCAGGGGATTGGAACCATTGACCGGTAGCGAAAACAAGGAAAATGTAATCGGTTGGCTAATTTCTAGTGCGAAATCATCATTTAATTCCTGTAAATGTCCTCAAGCCGCCATATACCGGAATTGCTCATTGATATCGCTAGAACCAAGAAAAAAGATAGGAAACGTCGACGCAATTGTAATGGGACGCATCAACGTGAAAAGGCCAGGAATTTTTGCTGACACATAACTGAAAAACCTCTAAAGCATTGAGCAACTCCTACATGACTGATCACAATTACAGATCCAACCCCTCCAAAGCCTTCAATAAGCTATACCGGAAGAACCCAGTTCAGTTACCAACATATTGTGACTAACGTTACGCAAAAAGAATTAAAGAATTTTCCAATTGAATAAGAGCAAACCCAACAGATAAATTTACCTTATAACACAGATACTTCGAATGTGAATCATGTGTTCAAGCATGAAGCGACCCGGATCCAGAGTTTAACAAAGATCTAAGATTGGAAGGTCGATTAACAAACAGACAACTGGAAATAATGACAGGATTGGATACTCCGTCAAGCCGCAAAAGGCCTAGGTCATCCCGAGGATTCCGATGCCGCAAACCTTTTTGGGGTCGGTTTGGCTATTGTACCCAATCACAATCAACAGCGTGATGTAAAGGAAGAGGAGGGTGGCAATGAACTCAGCGATGAGCACTTGCCCAGCTCCATCGGCCATTGGGTCTATCAATGGGGCTGGCAGCGGGTTGTGGTAGTCCTTGGCCGAGAATGAGCCATGCTCCCCACTTCCTTCGTTTTGCTCGAAGCAAAACGAGATTTCTCTTTTTCTGATTGTTGATCCCATGAAGTGTATTCTACTACAAATTGCGCCCCGAAAACGCCAATCAACCATCTTTTTGTTGCGTTTCGGTTTCCCACACCGACCCTACTAAGAATCCACCAGTTGAATGTCCTGGAGACAGCTTTGCACCAAGAATCCACCTTATTCTTCCTCAGCTCCAAATCGGAGAAGTCAATCTTCAAAACCCGTTTAAAAGCACTGAAGAGTGAAAAATACATTCTCTTTTTATGATGTAATAAATAGAAATGCCAAGTTTCAAAACATAATTAATTACGTGTTATAAAATGTCTAGGGATACATTCAAAATCCTTAAAAAATAATACATCTAATTTGATTTAGTATTTAGGGTTAATACCACAAAAAATTTCAAATTATACCTATTGCAACATAAAATGCCCTAAACTTTGTATCATTAAAAATCCTCAACTTACCCATTGTGACACAAATGCCCTATAAAAAAACCCTTAAACTTATGCCCGGATGGATTTGAAATAAAGGATATATATATATATATATATATATATATATATAGATATATATATATATATATATATATATAGATATATATATATATATCGTGACGAAAAAAACAAAGTTTAGAGTAATTATGTCATAATTATGATTTTTTGGGACACAAAATAAATATTAGAGTATGTGTCATAACTAGTATAGTTTGAAATTTTTTGTTACATTTTTCATAGTATTAGTTCAACAATTACTTAAAAGTCTTTCGAATTATATAAATTATATATATTTTTAAATTAAATTAGTTAGTAAGTCTCAATGAAAACTGATCAATAGCTTTTACAAAGTCAAAATAAGCCTATCGGTATTAGGGGTGAGCAACGGTCTAGGGTGGACCCTGGACCGACCCTAGACCGGCCCAACCCTGCCGGTCTTGGTTCGGTTCCCAAGGGGACTGGGTTGGTCATTGGTCCCGAATTCCGGGACCAACACCGTGCGGGTTGGTCGTCGGTCCTAAGAGTTTTGGGTCGGTCCAACCTTGGATCAACCCCGTATATTATATTATATTATATTATTTATAATTATTTTATATATTCAAACCTAAGTAAAATGTCTATTATATTATATTATATTGAGATGTTCTATTAATAGCACTAATAGTAATTTCAATTTAAAACTTTTGTTGAGTATTAATTAAGTGTTATTTGTTTTGTTTTCAGGTGTTTAGAAATTCAAGTGAATTAACAAGATATAAAGTTATATATTCATGGTTTATATTAAGTATTTTGAACTTTTTATGGTTTAATTGTATTTTATTAATGAATTTCAGCTGCACTTTACTTTTCAATTTGTGTCAAATGGTAGAAGTTTTTGAAAGGTAGAGTAATACTGTAGTTGCTACGGTGATTTGCTAGTCAAGTGACATGAATCATTTTTTGGTTGAGTGGATTCTACATGATTAAATGCAGGAAAACGTTTTTGCATATGGTATTATAAATATTAAAGATAGATGATTACATGAACTTTCCATCTTATCCCATATCTTGATGAACAGGTTAGCAAATACGAAATTTATATTATTATGTCATCTTAAATTTGCTAAATATGTATTGGTATTTATAGTTTAGTTGCACAATACCGCATTGTCGATGGATGTGTAATTTGAATTTGTAGATTTGTTTTTTTAGGGAGTATAAAAAATAAGACGAAGAAAATTATCGATCGGTCCCGGGTTGACCCTGGAACCGGACCGAACCCATTAGGTCGGTTCGGTCCTTGGTCCTAAGCTCAATAGAGTCGGCTCTCGATCCTAAAAATTGAGGACCGATACTATACAGGTTAGTTTTAGGGTTAGGGGGTGGCCCGGACCAATCCGGACCATGCTTACTCCTAATCGGTATCTTGGGAATATTCTTTAAGAAGAAGGTTACCATACAACCTTTGGATTAGGAACAACTAACAAGTATCAACAAATAATCACAAAACGACAATTTCATTCGCCGGATGACAGTGCTTCGTGCGCTTTGTATCTTATCTACATCGAATGATGGGATTGTTCTCGCGCAAAGGAACAGGAGCAGCTGTCGCTTGCAACGGGTGAAAAATAGACGCGATCTAGGATGACGTCAGCTCGTGTTGCGCACGTCTTTTGTCGGTATCGAAGGGGGAAAGCGTCTAAGTACTTTCCCACGAATTTCGCCTGCCATTTACCCAATCCGATGAACCATTCAAATAATTTAAACATAGAAAAATTATATAAATAATTTATAAATTTTAGATTAATGTATAATGAAGTTATGCATTTTTAATTTATTCAAAATAATTTTTAAATAGTAGACCAATATTACCTTTATAATTTTAAGTGGAGCCAAACCTCTTTTTCAAAGGAGGATTTCTAATAAAGGTTACTCCGTAATTAAATCATCAACAAAGATAGGGCCCATAATTTTTATTTTTTTTATAATTATACAATGCCATGTTCGAGGGAAAATGAACATTGGGATAAAAATGCCTAAGATTTAAATTCTACTCATTTCCCTTCCCATAGAAATTCCATATATATATTTCTTTTTTCTATCTTCCATTTAAACTTTCATCTTTTTCTCCAACTAAAAACTTAAATTAATGGGTAGATTGAGACCATGTATATATAAAAAAAAAAAAAATCCCATAAACAAGCAATATGAGGTACTTTAAGGGCGCGTTTGGTAACGATTATATTCCTAGGGGCTGATTCTGACTAGAAATGATTATTTTTTATTTTACTCCAATGAGCTGATTCTAACTAGAAATGATTATTTTTGATTATGTTCTCGGGAATTGATTTTGAGTAAAAAAACGCGTTTAATAACTATCCAAAATTTTTTATTCTGGAATAGAATTGCGTTTGATATCGTGCTAATTGATTTTGTTCCAAATTAATTTCTTTCAATTTTTAAATAATTTTTAAATTCTTTTAAATACTTTTTTTTTTTTACTTTTTTACTTTTTCCTTTTTTTCCTTTTTTTCCTTTTTTTCCCCCTTTTCTCATATTCTTCTTCTTCTTCATTTGGCCGGTCCCCGGACTGGCGACCGGCCAAACGAGGGCCGGCGACGCTCACTGGAGGGTCACTGGCCCTCGCGGTTAAGCCTCGCTGGCAGCTGGGCAAGGCTCGACCAACCTTGCCAGTGGCTAGGCGGGGCTAGGTGAGCCTTGCCAGTGGCTAGGCTGACCTCGCCAGGGCTGGGTGAGGCCCGCCTGGCCACCGGTGATGCTTGCCTTTGGCGAGCTCGCCGGACCTCACCCTCACTTGGCGAGCCTCCGGCGACCAGCAACCGGTGGCGGCGGCGGCGAACCGCGATGGGGGTAGTGGATGACAATTGCGGGATGTCGAAAGAAAATAAGGAGACTTTTACTATTTTGATTCTTTTTTTAATTCTCGGATGGAGAATCATATATATATATATTATTCTCAGTTCTATTCCCAATCTATTCTCGGAAATAAATTTGTTCTCGGGAACAAAAATTTTACCAAACGCGATTCTCGTCCCAAACTGATTCTGGGAACAAAAAATCATAATCATGCACTATTTGGCACATTGCTAAACAGGCCCTAACATTTTCTTATGTGTAAGCTCATGTGAAATTTGATGAAAGGGACCATACATTCATAAATATACCGATGCCATGTTTAAACTACTAGATAAAATACGATCACATATAAATGAAGAACACATAAATCTCATATACGAGTGATGTAGGATGTACTGACAATTTGGGTAATGTGCCTTTCTTTTTCCATTTCGAAGAGAGCATTGCCATCAGGTCACTTCCCTATCATTGCCACGACACATTAATTCACTAGTTTTAGCAAGTAGAGAACAATTCAAAACAAACAATCATGCCCATTGTGAAAAAGGAAATACATGGAATCTACTATACTCGAACTTATATATGTCCTAAAACAATAAGGCTTTAGGTAGCAAGTGCACATAATTTAATCATCACATGTAATTATGATTAATGGAAGACTTCAATCAACATTGGTGGACGTTGGTTCTTTCCCTAACTAAAAATAGTCGGTGTTGTTGTTTGTCCAAAAGTAATATATGTGGTGGTTATTTGAAAATCATTTTTACGTATGAATTAATGCCTTGTATTAATAATCAAGTTGAGTAATACTTTTCAGGCAAAGAAGGCACGCGATATCACTTGTTTTTACTATCTATGAAAGCACATGGACTTCACTATTAATATTTGAATATGGAAAGTTGGGTCATTCTTTTACATGACAAGTATGTTTCCCTACGTTTTATTGTAAAATTATCATATGGTCTACTCTAGGGATCGGAATTAATTAATAAATGTGAGTCCTTTTTGTCCGTTCATAATAATGTTGATGACTCTAATGAAGTCATGAATGACCTAATCTTTTGCCTCGAATGGAAATCTTTGTGAAAGTCTTCACAAGTAGAATAACGGGGTTTTAGGTAGTGCTCAGCCGTTGGATTATGTAATCAAGGGCTGACACAAGTTCGGACGGCGGGATGCGATTTGTTCCTTTCCTTAATGGCGTCTAAATGAGCATAATTCCTGCTTACTTCTGGAGTAATCATTTCCTTATGGTGCACGTGTTTGGTAAGTCAACTTGGCAGGTATCTACTCCACCATATGGCGACAAAGTGGTGATCTTTCTCCACTTGAAAAACGGATATTTTTATTATTACTCTCGAGGAAGTTTTCGGAGGATCCAAAATGAAAAATGTTTATGATGAAAGCCTAAAATGAGTAATGAAAGCAGGGATCGTCCATGTAAGCACAAAAGTTCCTAGGTAAAATTGCCTATTTTAAATGTAGTTGATAGGGCTAGTAAGAGCACCTAGAGAAGGGGTGAGTAGGTGTAAAAAGAAGTTTTGCAAGACTTAACAAATTAATCCAAATTTTTGAGGATAATAGACTGAAGATGTAAAATGTTATAAACAATTATATAAAGCTAAGAATTAAAGTAAAGGGTTTTGGGAAAGAGAATTGAAAAACAAGGTTTATAGTAGTTTGGCTTAAATCAAACCTACATCCACTCTCCCGCACTGACAACCCACTGGCTAGATTTCACTAAGAACTAAGAGAGATTTTACAATCTCAAGTCCTTGATTCCATGGTACAGAAACTCTATCACACTCCTTCAAGGTCTCATAAGTATTTAATATCTCTTTTGAGTATAACTTAAGCTCAATGATTGAAATAACAAAGAACTAGGAGCTTTAGATTTTGGAATTTTTCTTTCACGCACACCTCGAATAATTTGAGCATCTTCCGTATATATTCCTCAATGCCTTTATAACCTTTGGCATTTTCCAAAGAAGTTCTTCCAATCTACCTGTTGGACAAAATCAATTTAAAGAGATCTCAAATTAATTAAGGAATGTGATGATAGCCCACCAATCCTGCTTGCCTATACAATCAAGATCTAGGTTTCCATAAGTAGAACCTTCCAAGTGTATTTCGCTTTTCAACATATCTTGATTATTCGAATTGATTTCAATAAGAATAATTGATCACAGGATGCTATCTTTAGCTGTGAGATATTCTTCAACCGTACGAACCAAATCCTTAATGATAAACTTACATATGGATAAGTCTTCTCTTCGTCGGTCTAGAAACTATCAGTGAGGGTAGACTTTAAATCTTGAGTCTGGAGGTCTTCAGACATTGACGGTAGAGTTTACAAGTCTTCTGACTAGACTGATGAAAACGTTTTGTCAACTTCAAAACAATAAGGAAGTTTTTTTCCAACTATCTCTCCCTTTTTGATGGTGACAAAACTTTCCCGCAGATTTGAATACTTTTGTTCTGCAAAACAACACTTAAACAAAACAAGATATCTCATAAAAGATAAGTAGATTAGGATATGGATAGTAACAATTCTGCAACCACAAAAAGCGTATTAGTCTTGCAAAACAACTATCATTCCATAATCATTATCATGGTCTAAGTTACTGCAAGTATCAAAAGATCAAATCAAACAATCCAAAATCAAAAAGTCCAATCCACAACCAAACAAAAGATAATAATAATCCAAACCAAAGTCAAATCAAGATCAAAATAAAGCCAAGCCAAATCTGCACAAGCTTTCTCCCCTTTTTTTGTCAATAGCAAAAAATGGAGAACATAAAAAGAATTGGATAAAATCAAGGTTGCTTGGGGATGCAAACGAGCTAGAAATCCCCATAGACTTGACAGTCTCCTCTAGCTTTTGCAAATCCTCTTTCAGTTGTTATATTTCCTCACCCTTTGCATTTGCTTGAACTTGAAGATGAATGGCTTGTACTTGGTTGTGCAAAGAAACTGAAGTGGCTTTATGAGCATTCTGCATGGTTTGAAATTCACATCCCAACCCATAAACCTGAGCTTTGATCTCTAGAAGAAGCTCGAGTAGTCTTTTAAAGTTTGTTGAATTGTCGATTTGAGTACTTGCTTCAGTATGATCAGTTTGTGGAGTGTTGGCTGATGATGGATCTTCAGCATGAACATCCATACTTGGAGATGAAGCCTCATTATCATCTTCAGGAAATTGAGAGGCATACACATCCTCTGGATCGGCAGGAGAACGACTAATATCATCACTAGTAAAAGCAAGTGAAGAAGTATCTCTTTTATCAACAATTTCCCCTGTTTCAGTGCCTTCAAGTGGATACAAGTACTCTTCTTGCTTTTCTTGCTTTTCCTCTTCTTCAGTATCACGATGATATTGTCCTTCTTCCTCTGTATGAGAATCACCATCACCCTCTTCTTCTGCTTGTTCTCTTCTTCTCTCTTCTTCTTCTTCTTCTTCTTCTTCTTCTTCTTCTTTCCTCATCGCTTCTCTCTCTTCATCTCTCTACGTTGTCTCTTCTCTATCTCAGTTCTCTCGATCCTCTGTCTTTGGAACAAAACTCTGTAAATTCTTCAAGGCAAAAGCGGAGATAGTGATGTCATCTTCATCTTCTTCATCTTGCAATATGAGTGCTCTCCTTTTCTTAGATGGTGCTGTTATGGGCTCTTTGCCTTTCCTTTTTCCAGCTGTAGAGTCTTGTCGTGCCTTGATAGGGGTCTTCACCTTAAAGCTTTCCAAAGCCTTGTTTAGCTCATTCAGACGCATCTTGGAAACCATCTTCAGCCCCACTACCATTCGATCAATGGTTCAAACACATAGAATTTTGGGAGACTGAATGTTAAGGTGTCTGAACAAACGAGTGACAAGAGCAGAATAAGAGAGTTGTCCATTGTCCTTCACCACTATCCTATACATGTGCATAAGGATAGTGTGAGGCAGATAGAACTTATAACCAATGTTAATGGCGTACATCAGCTTTACTTTAGAGTTTGAGACATCAGTCTTTGATGTGGATTTGGGTTTGAGACAATTAATGTCAATCTTATGGAGCAAGATATGTGAGGCATTCATCCTAGAGTAAGAAATTCGGCCTTCAGCAATCCTATCTCGAACAAGCTCCATGGTGGCATGAGCAATAAACACATTGATTGGTTGGAAACGCTCTCTTTCCACCCCAATCACATCAGCCAAAGTATCCATATCAACCACAAAATCCTGGTCTCTAACTGATGGATTTATGAGATGGGCTTAAGGCCCATCCGCTCAAGTTGGGCCCAAAAAGGCCCGGCCCACGGGAATAGGGCCCGTGGAAGGGGAGAGGTATAAAAGGGAGGAGAGAGAGAGAGAAGATAACGTTTTGTTTTTGCAATTCAACGTACGTCTTCTCCCGCACGTTCTCTCTTCCTCCAAAAAGGAACAGTAAGTTCAAGGCACTGTTTTCTCCCCTTCAAGGCACCATCGGATCGAACAGGGCCAGAATTTCTTCCTCTTCTTCGGCATTGGTGTCTAATATGTGGCTAACAAGGTACGCTCGAATCTGTGGTGTGCTTTACGATCGGTGATGCGTGTTTTCCCGGGCTTCGTCTTCCGCATTGATTTAGGGGTTCGATTCGGTGTCGAATCCGGTTTTCAGGGATCCGTTATTCCCAACACTAACATTAAAAGAAAATCTATTCGTATCTAAAAATGATAGATCGGAATAGAAATAAGTTGTAAGATCCAGATGAGCAACAATCATCTCAAAGCAAAAGCGTTTGAGTTGAAGTAATGTAAACTTTTCCCGCAATTTCACGTTCAACGAATCGAGAAAGTCAAAATCAACACTCCTCGGGTTCATCACCCCTCACTTAAGCAATTTTGAATAAGCTCTCTTGTGCTTCTTAGAATGAAAGATTCGTTCTTTTACCATAAATGTTCATAGCAACACCCATTCTAGGCTTAAAATGAGTGAACATCCTCTCATCGTCATCTTTTCCCTCAGGTTGATTAAATGATCCAAACCGTGGATCACTTGGAAAATTTGCAAAAACCCTTTCTTCTGAACCAGCAGTAGCAACGCCCAAACTCTCCATCGTCTTTAAAAAATGAGTTTCATTTCTGTACCATTTGTTGCTCAAAAACTCATCAATAAAGGTCATTATAGAACCGCCTTCCTTTAAAGCGGTGTAGAGTTTGAAAAGAAATGCGGGCTTAAGAGTCCTTACAGGTTCCACATTCTTGATGATTTCTTCCTCTGCTTGTTGTTGCGGAGGCACTTGTGTTCTAGCCTAAGAAGAATGGTACGGTTGAGAATGTTATTGTTGACTTTGCTGCTGCCTTTGAGAGTTTTCTTCCTCGGTCAGATCAAAGTGCATAGGACCCTCACGCATATGCTGTGATCCTATGCTTGCGATTCTAGAGGACTTTCTTTGGGAAGACATTGTTACAGTTTTTAAGAGATTTCTCAAATTCGATTCGCGAAAAAGATGAGAACTTTATGGATTAAACTAGAGAGAAAAAGTAAGAAAGTGAAGTTTTGTGCTATAAGGTTTGTGAGTGAAAACGAAGAAGAAAAACAACAGTATATAAAGCAAACGAAACGAGGTATACAAATTGTCATAAAGGAATAAATAAAACTGCATTTTTAAAAATGAAAAACTGGCATAAATTCAACAACTCGAAAAAGATAATTTCTAAAAATATAACAATCAATTAGCAATTAAAAAGTAACCGTACTTTTTCAAATGAGAAAATTTAAAACGCTGGAATTGAAATAACTTACAGTCGTAACTTTTAGTATTTTGAGTCTGAACAACTTCAATCTTTATCTCTGAGTTTTGAGCACTTCCAGACTTTACTTGATAAATGATGTGATGTTCAGTCTGGTAATAGACTCAAGTAAACTTTTCTCTAGTGGCTTTATAAATATATTTGCCAACTGATTCTTTGAGTCGATGAACTGTATTATAACTTCTATATTTTGAACATGATCTCTAATGAAATGATGTCGAATCTCTATGTGTTTTGCTCTTGAATGAAGAATTGGATTTTTTGTAAGATTTATTTAAGCGATTTGTCACATTTGATCTCGGTGCATAAGTTTTCGATTCCAAAGTCTCTCAATTGTTGCTTTATCAACAAAATTTGAGAACAATAACTTCCAAGAGCTACATACTCTACTTCTGCTGTTGAAAGAGCTACAGTACTCTCTTTCTTGAAAACCAAGATACTGTTCTGTTTCCTAGCAATTGATAAGTACCAGAGGTACTCTTTCTATCAACTTTGCAACCTGTTAAATTTGTGTCCGAATATCCAAGGAGAGTAAAGTCACATTTTTTGAGATACCACAGACCTAACTTTGAGGTAGTTGCATCATATTTGATAATGTGTTTTGTAGCACTTAGATGAGATTCTTTAGGATCATATTGAAATCTAGCACAGATGCAAACACTAAACAAAAATGTCAGGTCAAAAAGTAGTAAGATAAATAAGTGAACCAATAATACTCTTGTAGAGCTTCTGGTCAACTTTCTTTCCTCCTTCATCTTTGTCCAGCTTCAAAGAACTTGACATTGGTATCTCAGTCTTTTTGCAATTCTCCAATCCAAACTTTTTAATGAGATATTTTGCATATTTTTCTTAGTGAATGAAAATTCCTTCGTTTAATTGTTTCACTTGTAATCCGAGAAAGAAAGATAGTTCACCAGTTATGCTCATCTCAAATTCATTATGCATAGAGTTAGAAAACTTCTTGCGCAAGTTTTTGTTAAGTGATCCAAATATAATATCATCAACATAGATTTGAGCAAGTAAAAGTTTTTACCTTCTCTTTTAATAAACAAGGTAGTATCCACTTTTCCTTTGACAAAACTATTTTGAATTAGAAACTTACTTAATATGTCGTACCATACTCGAGATGCTTGCTTTAATTCATATAAAGCTTTTTTAAATCTAAATACTGAGTCTGGTCTCTTTGGGTCTTCAAATCCGGGAGATTGTTCCACATAGATTTCTTCTTGGATAATTCCATTTAGGAATGTACTTTTGACGTCCATTTGGAATAACCTGAAATTTTGATAACAGACAAAAGCAAGTAATAATCTAATTACTTCTAACCTTGCTACTGGTGCGTAGGTCTCATCATAGTCTATCATTTCTTCTTGCGTATATCCTTTGGCCACAAGTCTTACTTTGTTTCTGACCACTTTTCATTTTTCGTCCATCTTGTTCTTGAAAATCCATTTATCTCAAATAATAAATTTACCTTTTGGTTTAGGAGTTAATTTCCAGACATCATTAATGCTGAACTATTTGAGTTTATCTTGCATAGCTTCAATCAAGCTTTCATCAATTAAGTGCCACGGCGCTAGACTCTTCTTACTTTTTGGATCTGGTGCGAATCCCTTCATCAATGTCATTAATGATGAGTTTTTTGGGACGATTAGACTTATGCTTCTAGTTATTGGTCGGTCTAACAGTTTACTGATCTTCTACTTCAGTTGATTCTTCAATTTCCGTTCGTTGTTGATCTTCAGAAGTCTGAGCCATTTCAGGGGAGGTAGACTTTGTATGGTCTAGAGTAGGTTCAGATTCTTCAGGTTGAGTATGAATTAGTTGACTCTGCAAAGAGTCTTGGAATTTAACATTCATAGATTCTTCCACAGACTGAGCCTTCATGTTGAATACTCTATAAGCTTTGCTTGAAGTTGAGTAGCCAAAGAAAATTCATTCGTCTGATTTTTCTTCAAACTTACCAGTTTGATCATTTGCATTTTTCAAGACAAAACATTTGCAACCAAATACATGAAAATAAGAAACAATTGGCTTCTTTCCTTTGAATAACTCATAGGGAGTTTTCTCCAGAATAAACCTTAAAAATACTCTATTAATAATATAACAAGCTGTAGATACTGCTGCAGCCCAAAAATGAGAAGAAATATTATTTTCTATTAAAAAAATTTCTTATCATTTCTTACAAAGATCTATTCTTTTTTTCCACAACTCCATTCTATTCTAGAGTGTATGGAGATGATAAAACATGCTGAAAGCCATATTCATTACATAATTTAGCAAAGTCTTGATTTTCAAACTCACCTCCATGATCTATCCGTATGCTTGAGATAGTATATCATTTCTCATTCTAAACTTTTTTGGCAAATTTTGAAAAGTGAGAAAATGTTTCAGACTTACTTGCCAAAAAATAAATCCAGGTAAATCGGGAATAATCATCTACAATTACTAGGCAATATCTCTTTCCACAAATGCTTTGATTTATGGTTAGTCCAAAAAGATCCATATATATGAGCTGCAAAACATGATTAGTAGAAACCTGATTTATTGGTTTAAAAGAACTTTTAACCCGATTTCCCAACACACATGGTGTGCATAAGTTAGATTTTTGATACTTCAGGTTGGGCAGTCCACGAACAAGGTTCTTGGATGAGATATTAGCAATTTACTTCATATTGACATGGCCAAGCTTTCGATGCCAAAGATTCGCTTCATCTTGAATTGATATTAGACATTGAGATCTTTCTGGTTTTATATCCATAAGATAAATGTTCCAATGTCTTCATTTAGTAAACAATTAAGAAAGATCTTTACTAGTTCCCAAACATATTCCTTATTGGAAATTGATTTTGAATCTAGTGTCGCACAGTTGGCTAATGCTGAGTAGATTGTAATTTAGTCATTCAACCAAGGAAACATTATTGATTGTGAGACTTCCAATCTTTACAGTTCCATGCCCAACAATTCTTCTTTTGCTGTTTCCTCCAAAAGAGACTTTCCCACCATTTATTTGAACAAGTTTTATAAAAACAACTTGAATCTCCAGTCATGTGTTTTAAACAGCCACTATCCAAATACCATTTAACATTTTTCTTGATAGTGACCTGCAATTAAAAATGAACTCAAGCTTTCTTTGGTATCCACATTTTATTGGGTCTAGGGGAGTTAGTACAATATACAGTATTTGTCCATTTCTTCTTAACAGGTCTCCAAACCATAGGACATTATTTCTCAAAGTATTCTGAGCTGTTGCACTTTGAATATTTGAGAACACTTAAACTAATGGTTTTACAAAGACTTTTTGAAAATGATTTTTGTAAAAAAAAAAAAATTGTAGGTCTTTGTTTGATTCTTTCCTTTACTTTTCGAAAATCAATTAGAAGAATAATTTTTGAAGTCATTCCGAAGCCTGATTTATTGGAATAAGGTCTTTATACTGAAAGAATATTTTCCAACTTCTCAGATTCTATTGAAAATCTTTTTGAGATATTTGAAATGTCCTTTTTCAAAAATGTATTTTCTTTTGAAAAAGAGTCTGTATTTTCTTTTAAAACAACAAAACTTTTGTCTAGATTTTCAAACTTTTATTTCCAAGAATTTTCCTGTTGCTTAAGTGTAGAATTCTCCATTTTTAATTCGGAAATCCTTTTAAGAGAGGTTTTGAGACTAAGACAAAGTTCATCAATGTATTTCAAGACTTTAGTAGGAATTTTTAAATTACTTAACTCGATTTCGCTGTTTGAGTTTGAATCTATCTCAAAGTCTGAGCCTAAATTGATTTTGCTATAAGACATATATTAGCATAATCTTCTTCACTTTCTTCGCAGTCAGTATCACTCCATGTCTCTGTTTTGAGAGCCTTTTTGTATTTCTCAGCTTTTCCCTTCTTTTTCTTCAACAGAGGATAGTTGGGTCTGATGTATCCATTTTTCTTGCATTAAAAACAAATCACATCTTTGTTGGCTTCATTATCCTCAATTGATTTGTTTTGAAACTTTGGAGTGATTTGTTTCTTCCAATTGAATCTTCTTCCCTTTTTGTTTAGTTTCCTGAACCTCCTTATGATAAGTGCTAGCTCTTCATCGTCTATATCATTTTCAGAATTTGTAACATCAGAATCATCGTTAGATTTTAAAGCAATTGACTTCTTACCTTTGAGATCTTCTTCCTCATTGATTTGCTGCACTTCCTAAGATTGAAGTGTGTCAACCAGTTCGTCTATAGAGAACGGTATGATCCTTTGAGTTTACCTTATTGAAGTCTTCATGTGATTTCAATCTTTGGAGAGTCCACGCAGCAATTTGTTAACCTTCATTGGTCCTAAGATTGGCTATCCCTGATACTATAGACCATTTATAATTTCTGTAAAACGACTAAACATGTTAGTGATAGATTCTCCTGACTTCATCTTGAAGGCTTCATACCGTCCGAGTAGAATATTGATCTTTGTTTTTTTCATTCGATCAGTTCCTCCATAGGTAATGTGAAGCCTATCCTAGACTTCTTTGGCTGTTTTACAAAATGAAATTATGTTATACTCAGTAGGAGATAAAGTACAATATAAAGAGTAAATTGCTTTAGTATCAAGAGCTTGTCTCTTGGTTATTTCTTCTTGTGTCATCTTGCTAGCATCTACAACTTCTTTTCCTCTTTCTGAAACTAATGCAGCTTTATGAATGATTCCTTTTTCTACCACGTCTCATTCCAAAGGATCTTTCGATCTTAGGAATGCTTTCATCTTGTTTTTCCATACGCTGTATTCATTTCCATCAAAGTAAGGAGGTCTGGTGTTGCTCTGGCCTTCAACCAAACTTGGAGCCAACATACTAGCCATAGATTTTTAACTCATAAGTAAAAACACTTCAATTAAATGAGTACACAGGCTCTGATATCAATTGATAATGCTAGTAAGAGCACCTAGAGGGGGTAAATATGTATAAAAAGAAGTTTTGCAAGACTTAACAAATTAATTCGACTTTTGAGGATAATAGACTAAAGATGTAAAATACTATAAATAGTTATATAAAGTTACGAATTAAAGTAAAGAGTTTAAGGAAAGAGAATTGAAACACAATGTTTATAGTGGTTCGGTTTAGACCAAGCCTACATCCACTCTCCCACACTGACAGCCCACTAGCTAGATTTTACTAAGAATTAAAAGAGATTTTATAGTCTTACGTCCTTAATTCCACAATGTAGAAACTCTACCACACTTCCTCAAGGTCTCACAAGTATTTAATCACTCTTTTGAGTACAACTTAAGCTCAACGATTGAAATAGTAAAGAACTAGGAGCTTTAGACTTTGAAAATTTTCTTTCACACACACCCTCAAATAACTTGAGCGTCTTCCTTATATACTCCTCCATTCCCTTATAACCGTTGGCACTTTCCAAAAGAGTTCTTTCAATCTACCTGTTGGACATAATCAATTTAAGGACATCTCGAGTTAATTAAGGAATGTGATGATAGCCCACCAATCCCACTCGCCATAAAATCAGAATTTAGGTTTCCATAAGTAGAACTTTCCAAGTATGCTTCACTTTTCAACAGATCTTGATGATCCAAATTGATTCCAATAAGAATAATTGATCACAAGATGCTATCTCCAATTGTGAGATATTCTATAACCGTACGAACCAAATCCTTAAAGATAAACTTACATTTGGATAAGTCTTCTCTTCATTGGTCTGGAAACTATCAGTAAGGGTAGACTTTAAATCTTGAGTCTGGAGGTCTTCGGTCTTTGACGATAGAGTCTGCAAATCTTCAGATTAGACTGATGGAAACGTTTTGTCAACTTCAAAATAATAATGAAATTTTCTTCAATAGTACTCACACTCGAGTCGTGAGTACATCTAAGATAAACAATTGGTGTAAGGAAATTTGAAGAAGATGGGATAGAAAATATGCAAATATGGCATTGGTTTTTATGCATGTGATTACTTTCTTAAAGTTAATTTTTTCCCTCGCTACGACACATTTGGGAATTCGAGTTGAACATTTAGTTGCTAATATATTATTTGCCTTTAGAAGTGAGTAAAACTATTATGTGCATGCATTCATGATCAATTCCATTCGCCTGTATAAGATGAGCACTCAAACACTATGTTTTTTGTGACTATTTGCATTGTTGCTGCAAGAACATTAACATAATCAAAGGATTTGCCTCTAGATGATATAAGATCAGGTTGGCGGCTACTTATAAAAGATCTTTTAAAATAACTGATATATCAAATTACCAAATAACTAACATTTGTGATAGTTGTTTCTTTATTGGGTGACATTTTGTCTATTCATTCAATTAAATGGCTTGAATGAAACTCACCTTTCGTGGAGATAATAAACAATTCCATCGGTGGGAAAAAAGAAGAAGAAGAAGAAGATGATAAATCACGAAATTGGCCTTTCAGAATTGAACTGGAGCTATCTTTTCCTCTAATGTGTGTGCTAACATGATAGCTTCCACACAAAAAAAGAAGCAAATAATCACGTCCCCATAGATAGACAGTATAAATAATCTCTTTTCAACCTTCCTTAGCATAGGGGAAACTTTAACTACACCGCAATCGAGAGCTGCTTCTCTTGAATAGGACATGCTCATGCCAGTGAACGCCTCATATGAAGGATGCCTCCAAGGCCGCCATCCCGGCGGCGGGGTCCACCACTCATGCACTACGTCAATAACTGCTCACCTTCCTCGCCGACTACAGCGAGATCCTTACGATATAGTTGCTGACCGGATCGGTGGAGGCTACCGTCCCGACCTCGGCTCCAACGTGTCGCCAATCTCAGTGCGGCTAGCACTCTTGATCCTGTGACGTGGCTCTATCGTGCCAAGCAAAGGTGCTGGCCTCGCTTCCGCGGGCAGAGACATCAATGAACCACGCGAAGGACTAGTTCCAGAGGTTCAATGCGGTCTTCGAGGAGGATCGTGTCCTTGGGAGGGTGGTTTGCTCCAGTTAGGTGACGGCTCCTTTAAGGCTGCATTTGGTCGACTGGATAAAAACCAGGATAGAATATGTTTTATCCTATCCTGTGTTTGGTAGCTGTCTAGGATAGGATAAGGTCGGATATAGAAGGGATATAGACCGAATAAAAAAATCTGAGGGAGGGTGGGATAAGGTCGGATAGGATTTCTTTTATCCGAAACATAAAACCCTATGCTTTTTTTTCTTTCTCCGTCGTTCACCCATAGACGACTCTCTGTTTCCAAAGTATCGATGTTGAAGCCTTCTCCTCAATAGCTCTCCGATTCTCATTGAAATTTTACGAAAGCGACTAATTTTCAAAGGTAAATAATCATTCTCTCTCTAACGTTGATTTCTAAAGTAGTTGTGGATTGTTTTCCTGTTTCATCTATGTTTCAGCTTACGTAGGTCAAAATTGTAGTTCTAGGTTTTTTTGCTGGTTGATTGGAGATCGTCTTCTTGATAGTTTTGAATTTGTAGATTTATAAAGGCCTTTCTATTTTTGTGCAAAATATTTGATATCTTCAACGCGAATTGTTCGTTCTTGGTTCTGTTCTTCAATACCCAAATTTTCAAGGCTACTACATCTCTCTCTCCCTGTGAGATAATTAAATAATTGTGGAGAATCGACAATGTTCCTATGGTGGCGACTCAAAAGATTCACAATTGTTCCTGTCTTGCCGTGCTTTTCTCTCCCTTCTCCAACCCCCTCCCTCCCCCAACGCCTTTCCCATGACCACCGTGCATGAGAGATGCAAATTGTGGCCATAACAATGCTGTGGGTCAATCTATTCAAGCAGGAGACTATCAGCAGTATTCTTTATTTTTAGATCTCCTCTTCTTAGAAAGAAAAGTGACCTTGCTGTAGCATGTCTCAAGAGTTTAAGGGACTTACAGCTTCAAGCCAGTGCTGTAATGCTAACTTTTAAGCCTTCTCATCTTTTGACAAACCTTTTCCTACCTAAAAGATAATTTATCAGCATCCTAATGATATTGTTAATTGTCACGTAAGTCAAAAACAGGAAAACAAAACGGGCTCTTTCAAAAGATTGCCTTTTATGTACCTTGGCAACTCTAGTTCTTGCCCTCACCCACCAAGAACCAACTGTTTCAGGCTTATCATCCTTGTAGAATGATAGGAAACTATGCTTCAAGGCTGCAAAGTCTATCGCCTTCCACCTGAAACATTGGCATATATCTAAAAGTTTCTTTGGTTATAATTTTTGCACACTCCTTTTGTTTGGGACCTTTTCATGTAGCATGTGCTGGAGTTCCATTATAAATTTATATTTAGGAATAGATATATAAATGTATGTGTATATAACCTGGCACTGATATTGAAAATATGACATTCAATGCTACATTGTTCTACTCTTTGGAGAATTAATCTAGATCATTGATAGATTGCAGTGAGTTAGGTTGTTAACATGGCCTGATTAGCAAAAAGTAAAAGTATAACTCAAATGTAAAACCCTATTGATTATGCCTTTATAGGTCATACATTATGTATTGATCTTCTCACTCTAGGTAAATCTCAAGTAAATTTCTTTCTAGTAAGAAAAGTTCAAGTAATGAAGGGGATCCCTGTATTTAGTAGAAATTGCAATATATTATCGTATGAAGGAGATCCCTGTATTTTGTTGTGTGGGTTGAATATCGTGGTTGATTGAATGCTGAGTTAGTTTTCTTTTTCTCTGTTTTTTGTTACTTTAAGAAATGTGGGAGTGGTTCAATCGACATATATGCTGAGATAGTTTTCTGTTTAGGTTTGGAAGGTAGCAATTTCAGTCAAACTCAAGGAAGGGGAACAAAGAGAGACCGACATATATGGACAATAGATGAAGAAAATGCACTTCTAGATGGTCTTGAAGAATTAGTTACGCGAGGAATGAAAGCCGATAACGGCTTCAAGAGTGGTTACATGGTTATGTTAGAGAAGTGGTTTGAAGAAAAGTTCCATCGTTCTGGCATCAAGGGTAATCCTCACATAGAGTTAAAAATGAAAAACTTGAAAAAGTTGTATAATCAGATATATGACTTGAGGAATTAAAGTGGCTTTGGGTGGGACCATGAAAAGGATTGTGTCGATATTCATTCTGAGGATAGTTGGCAAAAATATTGCAAGGTTTGTGTCACTTCTTCTCATTTGTCTTCTTTATTAATTCTTTCATTTTTAACAAAATAATATAATTTTCTTTGTAGACCTATCCAGGAGTTGCTTCTTTGAAAGGGAAGTCCTTCCCTCAATATGATCGACTAGCAAACATATTTGGAAAAGACCGTGCCAAAGGAAATCTCAGTGAAGACCCTTCAGAAGCTCATGCGGCTATAGATCATGAGAAATGTGAAAATCATGATAATGTGGCAACCAACGGTGTAAGTCAAAATTCACTGCCACTATCATCTTCTCAAGCACAAAATGTTTCTAATTCTTCAAAAAGAAAAAAGGCTAAAGCAAGTGACAAATGAGCTGCTGGCTTAGTTGAGATAGCAGGAACTTTTGGCTCATTTTTGGAGAAAGCTAACGAGAGAATGGAGATGATCACTAGCCGCATCAGACATGCCAAGGATTTGGATAATGAAAAACGAAAAATCAATGAGGAGCTTCTTCAAATGTCTTTAGGTACTATGGATAGAATAAAATTATGTAGAAAAATTGTGAAGGATCCTGAGAATATTCATCTATTTTTGAGATTTCAAGGAGACAACAAGAAAGCATTTGTGGAATTACTTCTCCAAGAGATGAGAGAAGAGAATGAGTGATGATGAGTTGTTTATGAGTTTGTAGGAGATATGTTTTCTCTCCATGCTTTTTTTTTTTTTTTTCTTTATGTTTTTTTTAAAGGGTTTTTGGGGCTAGCTATAAGCTTTAATGTTATCTTTTTGGGCCTTCGGTCGTAGCCATGACTTGAAAAGATGTGGATATGGCTTGAAACTTTATCTCTATGTTCATTGCCAAGAAAACCATTATCTATAATATTATTTGCCTTTGTCTTTTAATAGTTTCTCTGTCTCTTTGGCAAAAAACCTAGACATGATTTGGTATTGGACCTGCAACAAAATGGAAACAAATGAAAAACTTGTAAGAGAGAAAGAATTCATGTTTGAAAGTGAATATATTGAAATTGAGCTTATTCTAAAAACGTTTGACGTTAAAGGGGTATCCAAAAGATTATTTCAAAGGAACGAAAAAGATTCTTACGATGCGTAATCATGAAATTCAATGAGAATCTGTTAACTTGAAAAAGATATATTGTTTTGGATGATTTTGTGAATATTAAACCTGCAAATTTGTACTTGCCTAATGTTAGTGTTTTTAAAATATTAGAAATTAAATCCGTAGTTCACCAAACGATAGATTGGATAAGATATGAGCATATCCAACTTTAAATCCGTAGTTCACCAAACAGTTGATGGGATATGAAGAAATCCATGGATTTCTTATCCTAGTCCTATCCAATTTAGAAATCTGGACGACCAAATGCAGCCTAAGGGTTTAGCGAGACTCGAGGGGTCTTGGGCAGTTCGGGTTTGAGTCAATCGAATGATTAAGCTACTCTGTTGGTAATACACATCCAGGGGATATTACTAAGAAAACATAAAACTCTTTCCCCTTTTTGTTTATGTTTAAGTTTTGTATTAATCAATAGCATCATCATAAAAGAGAGATAAATCCAAGGATAAATAGCAGACAAAAATAATTTTTTTTTCCTTTTTTTCCTATTCTTCTTCTTCTTCTAGCCAATTTGGACCGCCATCGGCCATCGGCCAGACAAGGGCCGGTGACCTCACCAAAGCGTCGTCATCCCTTGGCGAGTCCGACCCTCGTCGACTGAGCCTCACCGATAGCTAGGCAAGGCCGGCCTCGCTGGCTGGGTGAGGTCCGCCCGGCCACCGACGGGGCTAGGTGAGCCTCACCAAGGCCAAGCAAGCCTCACCAGACATCAGCGAGCTCGTCGGACCTCGCCTTGACCTAGTGAGACTTTGGCAAGCTCGCCAGACTGGTTCCGACGATCAGCGGCGTTGGCGGATGGCGTGTACGGTGGTGGACTGCAGCGGACAGCAGCGGCGAGATGAAGAAGAAGAAAATAGAAGAATAAAAAGAGTTGGTTTTGATTCTTAGATTTGTTTCCAAAACAAGAATCAACATTTTTTTATTTATTCTTGATTCTGTTCCAAATCTACTTCTGGGAACAAAAAAAGAAGAAATTTGTTCTCAGGAACGAAAATTTTACCAAACGTAATTTTATTCCAAAACTACTCCCAAAAATAAAAAATCAGAACCGGGTACTGTTTGGATGGTTATCAAACAGTCCCTTAATGATGATGATTCCTTCTATATCACGTGTCTTTTTGGATAAGGGCACTGGCCATTGTACAACGAAAGAGAAAATGGATCCGATAGATAAATATACATCCGTCCGCCCGTACCTGACGTGGTGCTTTGATATGAGAATTGAGTATCACCAGTAAACTCTTTTACTAATTTTTTTAGAAAATCTGAAAGAAATTTGTCAGCTTGGGATTGGCCCCTCCCCAATTAAGTGGGTTTCCTTCGCGCGAAAAAAAGAAAGAAAACAATGGGCAAATTTTTCCGAGGAAAATTTACTGCTAAAATAAAACTGTACGTAAGAAAGTAAAATCACTTAAAAGAGATTCCTAATGTTAATATGATCCCCTTGGTGTTGGTCGAGTTGTTGCCGTGGCCTTGGAAGGGCTTGGAATGTTGGGGTTGTGGAGATCATCACTCAGCTCGGCCAAGGCCGCGAGGAGAATCCCCACTGTTCTGGGCATTTCTAGGGTTTATCACTCCACAAGCGATTTCGTCAGTTTCAGAGTTCACTTGCCAAGTAGTGACGCAAAATCGGACATTGCTTGGTCTACTTGCCTGATGACGAAGCTCAGTAAGGAAGGGAACATTGTGGAAGCGCAAAAGTAAATTTTGACCTCTCCTCGTGTTGCATGGATGCGTCATGCCGCATTTGATTAATGTTGTTATCTCTTGTTAGTTCATCCTAGATTTATGCTACTGGATGCAGGAAGTGCCATCATGTGTTTTCTACTGCTATTGCACCATTTTCGTTTGCTTCTGCTTTGATGATTTTCAGTTGCACTTGTGGATTAAAGGCATTGTCAGATGCTCCCCTAGCTCCGTTTAAAGGAATATCTTGCTAAAGATGAAAATGATATCGTTCTCAAGTTGTGTCCTTTAGTTAACTAAATCTTCTTATGCTACTGGTTGCCATACAAGAACGAGAACCTGTATGCCGATTGTCTTAAAAGAAGCACGTTCGGGGTAGATTAGATGGCGTTTAGTATATTTGCAAGGCAAAAGCCACAGCTCTTAAAAGATTGCTTATTTTTAAATAATGTTTTTGGTAAATGTTTAGACATTGTGAAGCTTCCCAAGTTGCAGAACCTCTTTCAGCTGCTTTTCCGAGAGCTGCTCCACTTTGTTCTAAGATGTTGCACCGGTAGGGGCAACTCTAAGACATGCAATGCCAAAA
Organism: Eucalyptus leucophloia subsp. euroa; assembly: GCA_017140325.1. Taxonomy (NCBI): domain Eukaryota; kingdom Viridiplantae; phylum Streptophyta; class Magnoliopsida; order Myrtales; family Myrtaceae; genus Eucalyptus; species Eucalyptus leucophloia. Next base: position 37,215,332 of record CM029472.1, read on the forward strand.
GTCTTTAATATTTGTGGTCACATCATATCACAACTCAGCTACGACAACATCTCTGCAGAGCTTTTATAGAATACCAAACGGGCCCGTAGATCCAGTGACAAAAGGACCTGCATCATTTGTATTTTTTGTTATGTCATATGCAGTATTCTGGCGTTTAAGAATTGTAAATATGGATGAAGTTGCATGACTTGAAAAGGAGGGAAAGAACAAACAAGGTAACATTGGCTACTTGTACGTTTGCAGGTCAATTTAATTACAGCTAAGTAAGTTCTTTTTACACTAAGGATGTTGCACTGTTCGTTTTTCCTTGTTATGAACATCGTGGAGTGCAATCTGTTCATATACCAAACAAGTCTAGATATTTTCTCTAAAACTATTCTGTATAGCTAAAAATCTGTTCAGTTGGCAATGCACAAATGTAGATGCATTAGAAACCGTTCTTCTAATTTCTCCATACCATTGATGCAGACTCAAGATTTTTGCTTCCGTGGCATTCCTGGCGTGCACTATTTTGGTACCAGTAAATTATATGAATAGCACTTTAGAACTGGCTGAACTTAAGAATGTAACTTCTAGCGATATTGACAAACTTTCAATTTCAAATATCCCACAAGAATCAAATAGGCACGGAACTTCTTCCTATTTTGATCCGGCCTTCTTTACCATTTTGTGTAGTGCAAATATCAGTCTGTGTTCCAGTGGTTGATAAGCTGCTAGTTGTCATTCAGTTTGGGGCTCGATTCCAATTACAGTCGACCTGTTGCTTATTTTCATCAGGCTTGCTCTATAGGCTTTATGTTTAATCTTCTGTAGTCTCTTAATTGCATTGAAACAATCGAGCCAAGGATAAAAGGATATATTCAAGAGCTTCACTAAATAATTGGAAAACAATAATTCTGTAATTAGTGCAGTCACCCATATTTGTAACTTTGGATGGTTCCTTTGCAGGGCTTCCATAGTAACTGTTCATCAAGGCGACATGAGAAATTATGCTACATATACTGAGTCACTGACATCTACATTTTTAGATTTTCTTGAGACTTTCGTTAACATGTTTTTCTTTTTGACCAATTATTTGAGAAGGACTAGTTTTGTCTTTCCATAGTAATTGTCCATCCCACCAGCCGCCAGCTAGCCGGCCGGCCGCCCACCTGCCTGCCCACCGCCTCCTGCCCACCTGCACGCATGTCATGTGGTGGTAACATGCCTCATCACTACAGTCGGTGGTTCGATCTTCGGCTATAACATTGGAACCTCACGTGAGTCCCTTAGTTTGTGCAATGAAATCTTGTAACTTGTTAGCCATCTGTAAGTACTTCTAACGTTTTTTGGTATGAGTCTTGGCAAACCGGTAATTACAAGAAATGAGCTGACGGATTTCGTATCTGATTTCCGATACGCATCTTGATTGCCGCCAGTGGAGACAAAAGAAACAGCAGAACATGTATGTGACAGTAGCAAATGTCTTGATTTTGATTTTGCGATAATGATGATATTCAAGAAGTTTCTTGAATTTTCATTAAATGAACATGCCATTTACACCTAAGATATCTCAAAGCAACCTAGGAAAAATAATAAATAAATAAATTCAATGATTCTCAACCATCTCATAAATAGGGAAAGACTTTTCAAATTCCTCAGAAAATTCTAAGGTCATATTAGGCAGCCACGGAAAGACCCTTGGAGATCCTTTATGACTTCTCCAAGGTGCATTTATTCTACGCCAAGTTGCATTCAACCCGAGGGTTGAAGTCTTCATTGCACTAATCCTATAGTATTCCCTTAGAAACTCTATTGCAAGTTCTTTTATAAACTGGAACCATGTTGGCCTCCCATAGTTTATTTAACACTACTTGCCATTCATATGGAAGAGTATTCATTAAGGCCGACACCTTCTCGAAATCTAGCATGAGGTAACCATTCCAAATGATTTCTTGTATCATTTCATTAACCATCATCACATGCATCATTATATCATCATTATTCCACCGATAATAAGTTAATTCCACCATTAACCCTTTAAGTGTCACCTTTTGTCCATCTGTACTTACGAATATAGGCATGCGTACGAAACATGACATTGTTCCTACAAAAAATGCAGATCAAAAAGAGATTACACGTAATTTGTGGAGGTCAATGCCGATCAACCGATGACTGGGTTGGGTTAATAGGTCAGTTTGGTAACATGAGTGAAAAATGAAGACATTAAAACATTGTAAGGCAAAACTGCAATTTTGCAAAAAGTGAGGGATAAAATCGTAATCACGAGGCAAGCATGTGCTACGCACTTGTGGGTGCGTCCGGCCACCTCCGGTGATGTGTCACCATTCATTTTTATAAAATAAAAAAATGACAATCAATAAACGATCAACATTCGATTACTACCACCGGCCGCAGTGGCTCAACTGGATAAGACTCTGCTGATCCTCAACAAAGAGGTGAAGGGTTCAAAACCCAGGGGATGCGCTAGGTGTATTAAGTGTGACTCAGGGGTGGTGGGTCCTCCTGCTTAAGTGTCACTTGGGGGTTTACGGCGTGGCTATCGGCTGCAAGCTGGTTCCTCCAATACCAAAAAAAAAAAAAAACATTCGATTACTAAGGACGAGCTGTGAAATCAGCAATTTGACGTGCTCCGAGCGAGAAACTCTAGCTCCAGATTGATTACAGTTCCCAAGATAGACAATCCGACGAGATATGTTCAGTTTACAAACACGAGATAAGCTCCTCTTGGATCGATTAACAAAAAAGCAGAAACAATCGGAAGGAGCGACTCAAACTACTCAACATACTCAACCACCCACGCACACTGAGGGTGGAAGCATCCACAATGTGGCGATCCAAAGCCACGAGCTCGTGCTCCAGAGGTGCAATCGCTAATCACGATTAATAAAAATCAAAAGGACATACCTCTGAGCGGAGGAAATACTTCTAAGCGTTGCTAGGATGACGTTTGTTCCTTTTGTGGAGGAGGTTGTTCTCTGAGCGTTGCTGGGAGCGTTGCTGGCTGGGAAGGTTGTCATCCGAGGAGAGAGAAGTGAGGAGGTTGACGGATAGGAGTATGGAGATACGAAACAATAACAGATCAAATAGCTATAAAAATCAGTAAACAAAATTAAATTTAAATCTTGATGTGAGATAAGGCAAATTTAAACTCTTTATCCCGTGATTTATTTTGTTTTCCCCTAAGCCATTTTGCTAAAAGCAATTAAGATATTGGGAGCTTGGAAGAATGATATACGTAACTATTAGACTAAAAACCATGGGTTGAATCAATTTGCATTCATCAATATGTCCATTTTTTTTCCGAAATTATCAAAATACCACTGTATGTATATCAATTGTTTAATTCAGGAAGCACTTTTAAATGGTTACGAATTCAAATTAACAGATAAATGTTAAATAAAAAAAAAATTGAATTTCATTCTCAACTTACTAGAAACGAGAAAAATTTTATCTTGGAATTTCAACAATTAATAAAAAGGAGGAAAAAAACAGAGATTATTAAGTAGGAATGTGGAAAACTTGCTCCGCATTTTCTTTGGCTTCGAAATATATTTGGGCAAAGTGGATGTAAATTTGGAGTAAAAAAAGTCAAGTAAAAAAAAAGGAATAATTTCCCAGATTTACCGATGTTAGTTAGTGGTCAAATAGATTTTGTAGTTATATTACCCAAATTATCAACAAAAAAAAAAGGAAAAAAGAGAGAGAAGGATGTGAAATATATGTTTAAAAGATAGAATACATTTGATTCATTTTAAAGCCAATTGAAGATGCACAAAGGACAGCAACGTCCATTTTGAATTTCTCCTTGAAAAATAAAAGACTCTAATCTTCAAACCATTTAACTCTAGCAGAAAATTAAAAGGGGA